>OZ010787.1:177706262-177725262 GCA_963932465.1 Maratus speciosus
GCTCTTATGATAACGCCGGGACTGAGCGGATTGGAGGAGGAAGATCCAGTGCGGTTTGATGGAGGAGAGAAGATGGGGATGAGAGATACGGATTTGGAGAGTGGAGAGGAGTCTGAGTTTGGATCGCATACAGAGAGGCCGGGAGTAATTCCCAGTCGGAGGACTTAGAGTGTTGAAGAGACTCGCAGATAACCTAGGCTAGCAAGTATCCTTGGAGAGACATCAGTCTCTGTGGAACTTAGTGATTCGATAGAAACTGACTTCCAAAGCCATCCGTCTCATATGTCAAAAGACTTTTATTCACAAATATACTGTGTGGCAAAAGCCCTCTCTTATTATAATTTGAACCCGAACCCAAAAACTATTATGTACATATTCTTAATTAACCAAGAATAAATATCCAAAAGTTAGACAAAAGCGTTTTCCTGTTCTTTCCGCTACCATATGAATCAGAAGGCAGTGAAAACGTTACAGTATGTTTAAATGGATATATTTTATTAATAAATAAAATCTCTAGAATTTAAGAGTAAAAAAATGCTTATCGCATGTGAATAAAATAATATGTTAAAATATATTTTTTTTAATCTTTTATTGTGCTGTAGCTGTCGACTGAGTACTAAAAACTTCGAATCCATTTACCACAAAATGTAAGTTTTATAATTCGGTATGTTTAAATGGCTATATTTTATTAATAAATAAAATCTCCAGAATTTTAGAATAAAAAAAACGCTTACCGCATGTGAATAGAATAATATAATAAAATATATAAACAATTTTTATCTTTTTTTGTACTGTAGCTACCGAATGAGTACTCAAAACTTTGAATCCATTTACCATAAAATGTAATTTTCACAATTTGGTAGGTTTAAATGTATATATTTTATTACATTAAAATATGCAATAAACGTTATTCAAGCGTTCTCCCAATAAAGTTTTAAAACCATTTAGGATAATCAAAACCAAATTGTTAATTTGAAATTTATTAAATGTCACACTATACCAGATTAAACGTCATAATACCATAAAACAACGTAATTTACTACAAAATGTATCAATAAGATTATGTTAAAGAGAAAATATTATAGATTTTATAAAATTGCTGTTGTTGTGGAATAAAATATAATCCATACAGTGTTTTATAATTTCTAAAACTTACATAGATTCTAATACAGAAGAGACGATCACGATATTCTTAGTATTTTTGTTCCATACATTTAATTTTAATGGCTTTTTTAAGAAAATATAATTATGAAGTTTAGTCTTTTATCTGGGTACTTAAAAAACCAGAAATTATTTTGGAATGATTAACTTTCATCTTTTCTCTATGTAAAAATAAATAATTGCTCATCCAATAGTCTTTTTGTTGCCAAGTGAAACATATAAACAATAATTAAAGTATTGATATACTGCTTCATTATCACGATATACTTTACCATTCTAGTATAATTGTATTTTAAATATCAAACTATATAGTTTTTACAATAAATTGTAAATATTGATTCACTTCAATTAACTACAATTGCAATTTACTAGTAAAAAGCTAAAAATTTCGAGGCATGTGTTTTTTTATAAACATTTTTAATTTTAAATTAGTTTTTTTTAAATTATATTTTTGTGTGATATATGATCATAGACGATTTTTTTATTTATGAATTTTTTTAAATGACGATGCATTTTCTGAAAGTTTTCAAATAATATTTAAAGACTTGATTTACTATTTTATTGTGATAGTGCTTCCAACACAAAACTGTAGCATCTAAAAAAGCTATCAAACCATTGATATATTTTCCGCATTATTTACCATTATTTTCTTGCAATCGAATGAATGTTTCTACAGGGTGTCTACTCTCAACGGTGTCCAATGGCTAATTTCTAAATGGCTAGGCATAGACATACAGTTCCAATTACAAAAATGTTTTAAATGGGGGTAATTTTACAAGCGATTTGGGTCAATAAAAACATTTCTTAAAAAATTACGGAATTTAAATTTTTATACGGTCCCTTGGTTCTATAAGCGATATTTAGTCAAAATATCCTATTACACAAAGAAGCAAGACAAAAAAGTCCCATTCTTTGATGATTAAAACTGACTAAGTAATAGCTGTTTAAAGTTGAAGCATCTTTTTTGCTGCGAAATAGGGGTCATTCACATATTACAAACATAAATAATTATCAGATATATAAAAAATATATTTGAGAGTAAAATTAATATTAGATTATTAATTTGAAATCTATTTTCATTCTGACATATTGAAGAAAAATATACAACTTGTACTAAAAATATAAGTTAAAAAATAACAGAATTTTTGTTAAATGAAATGATGAAAAGCAAGAATCCAAATTCTTTTCAAAATGATACATATTTTAAAACGCTATTAGATTATCTAATCTAAATCTTTATTAATAAAAATTAAAGTTATCTTAAAAGTTGTTCGAAATGACTCCCTTCGGTTGCAATGCAGAAATGTACACGCGAAATGAATCCTTCTAATACTTTATGCACTTTGTTCATAGCTTTATGCATGTCCCACCTCGTCTGTCTTTAGATGCAGAAAATTGGCATAAATCATGCATTTCAAATTTTCATAACTGGGTCAATTTTAGTGTTAGATAAATGAGCCTTATTTTGTCTTACTTATCAGTATAATAGGAAATTTTTACTAGACATCACTTATGCTGCCGGGGGACCGTATAAAAATTTAAATTTCAAAACTTTAAAAAAAAATTGTTATTATTGGAGAAAGCGGCTTTCAAAACACTTTTTTACCTCATTTAAAATATTTTTGTAATTGCAACATTATGTCTATGACTAACGGTTTAGAAATTAGCCATTGGAAACCGTTGAGAGTAGACACCCTGTATAGTAATATCAAAGATAAATTTTAACAATTCTATGGTTACATTTTATGCTTTTCTGGTGATTTTCAAATGAAATTGTTTCCTTCTAAATAATATTTATGTATGAAGTTTTTGAAAATAATTCTACGTTTTTATGCACAATTCTTGAAAACAAAAAGACTAGTTATGTTGTCTTAAATAAATGCATTAAAAAGTACTATTACTAATTAAGTTACTTGAAAAAAAATCTTTTCTTTGTAAATCGTGTGCGGTATTGTGTGAAAGCTTTCATAACGCTGAACTCCAAAATACATTTCTTTTAATTTTAGATGTTATATTTTCAGAGATATCGTCGAAAATGTAGTTAAAAATATGTTCTCCCCCATCGAATGTGAATCTAATCAAACTAAAATTATGAAAAAGTTAGTGGTAGTAGACGTTAATTTAAACCTTTCAGGAAAATTATAGTGATTACATTAGGGCACATAGTTTTTGAGAAAAGAGTATTTTTCCGTTACACACAAATTTCGATTGCAGGTATTAAGCAAAGGTGTTGAGAAGCGCTGGAGATACCTATCGTAGCAGAAGCATAAAAGCATTTTTGATAATGATTTTCGAAAAAAATTGTCGATAATTAGTCGAGATATTAACTCTTAAAGATACGGACGGTTTGCACATACATAATGACAGGGGTGGCATGCTCTATGTACCATCGGCTTTTAAAGCCCAGATAACAACTTTTAATGATATATTTGTGTAATGCAATGCCCAGTAGCAGTATAAAAGCAATAAACGTCAAATTGTTAAAAACAGAGTAATTTAATTAGAATTAATCACATAAATACTATGGGATTTGCGACTAGTTTGCTTTGAGTGGATCTCTCAATACATCTCCCGTGTCTTTAAAGGTTAATTAAAAACCTAGCGGGAAAACACGGCATGGACAAAGCCGGCGCGGCGTTGGAACTTTGCGAATGCCAAGTTTAAACTTTGAACAAGCTACACTGTAAAAGAAAAAAATATTACTACGCTGAATTTAGTTTTATGAAATTCTAAATGAAATTTAACCTCTTGCACTCTATCACGTACGGAGCGTACATCATGACATATGATTGATTTTTAAATTACACATTCCGAATTCTTACGAGAAAGTTTTAACTATTATTTTACCTTTACAAGATGATTCATTTTCCATAAATAAAGTAAAACAAAATTACCAATAAAAATTTTTTTGGTGTGAATTCAAAATTTCTAAAAAAATAAAATAAAATAAAAGCCAGATACGGCAACATTGGTGGCTAGTGACATACATCCGCTCACAGCGCCAGCGCCAGAACGTAAGGGGTTAAATAGGAACTACCTTTATTTGCAGCTCTGAATTAATTTCATCATAAACAGATTAGGATAAGATAAAAAAAAGAGTTATACAGAATAGCAATATTTGATATTATTTAGGCTTCATATGTCTTTTAACTCTTATGGTATGCCCATTCATACTTTTCTTGTATACATACAGCTATACCCAACCCTACGTTGTATAGTTTTTAACAAAGTCTTATTATTCTTTTAGCAACGATTTTCTTTTAATAATACAGTTAATAATTGATATATTTATTGTACGGAACCCTCTGAGCGCGAGTAACATTTGCACTTGACCGGTTATTGGTTTGTAATATGTATCATTTAACTACCATTCGAAGAAATATGTATTAAATATGTTTACAAGATTTTTCTTATGGTTAAGATATTTTTAAAAATTACATTGGACGCGAGATCTTTGCAGACCTTCTAAAAACGTTCTGCGGACCTCTTGGGGTCCGCAGCATATTTTCCAAAGCGTGTTTCCCCATGTTTTCCCACAGCACTGTGGTTCACGGATTCAAGAAGCCAGTGAACCACAGTTTAAGAACCACCGGAATACGGCATTTATTTAGCTATACAGCAATCCCTTAACATCTGCGGATTTAACATTCGCGAGTTTTGATTATTCGTTAAATAAAAAATGAAGACCATTTCAACATTCGCGAATACTTAACTTGGTTATTAGCGAATTTTGTTCTATAAAATAATATTTTTCTACTAAGTAAACTCGTTTTGTTTTACCAATTCCATAAATTATTTGACACTGGATTGCTGCATTGCACTGTATAGCCTAAGTACCGAGAATTTCAAACCTTGTATTACGGCAAAATATAGATAACTAATTCTAAGAAACCCAAAACGGGACTTGATGCTAAAAATTAAAAAAAAAATCCTAAATTTTCTAAAATTCAAAGTTTTATTTGCAAGTGAAAATGTTTCTGCAAAAATGACATGGGAAATTTTAAATCTTCAACAACAACTTATTAATAAAGCAATAGAATGAATCCTTAACTGGTGATAAACCTTAAATTTAAAAGAGAAATCGAGATCCGCAACTTTTCTTTAAAAAAAAATCATAAACAAAAGATCCGTTCTTCAAAAAACAATCGTATATCAATACATTTTTTCAGCCATCCACTAGCAACTAACTTTGTACAATATGTTTATAATTATTCAAATTTATTTACAGTATATACCTTTTAATGCTTGATAAATATATTTTTAGGTTTTAACTGCTTTTTTCCATTTTAAAAAATCATAAAACCTAGCCCCCTTTTATGCACGGGAAGATAGTCTTAACGTACGCGATTTTGAGATTCGCGGAGGTTTCCGCGAACCTAACCCTCGCGAATGTTAAGGGATTGCTGTATAAAAGATTCTTTGTATCTACATCACATAGAATCCACAATTTTAAAGAGTTCGAAAAATAGTGATTTTAAAAGAGTGTATTTTGAATTACAGTTTATAACAAAGATAAGAATATCATTAAATAAAGACATGGAAATCCCTAGAAAGAATTTGATATAAGAAAAGGGGAATGTCTGTAAAATGATGAACGATGAAACAACTGGAAACTGTTTGTCGATGGAAATCCTCGCTAATTCCGCAAAGAAGATTTTCTCTTTCTAAAATATTCTAATTTTTAATAAAACAGTTTTTGAACCAAACTTCTTTAATATTTCTAATAAAATTGTAAAAGTATTTTAATAGAGTGTATTTTGAATTACAGTTTATAACAAAGATAAGAATATCTTTAAATAAAGACATGGAAATCCCTAGAAAGAATTTGATATAAGAAAAGGGGATTGTCTGTAAAATGACGGCCGATGAAACAACTCGAAAGTGATTGTCGATGGAAATCCCCTGCTAATTTCGCAAAGAAGATTTTCTCTTTCTAAAATATTCTATTTTTTAATAAAACAGTTTTTGAACCAAACTTCTTCTTTAATATTTCTAATAAAATTGTGAAAGTATTTTAAAAGAGTATTTTGAATTACAGTTTATAACAAAGATAAGAATATCTTTAAATAAAGACATGGAAATCCCTAGAAAGAATTTGATATAAGAAAAGGATTTTGTCTGTAAAATGATGACCGATGAAACAACTCGAAAGTTATTGTCGATGGAAATCCCCGCTTATTCCGCAAAGAAGATTTTCTCTTTCTAAAACATTCTAATTTTTAATAAAACAGTTTTTGAACCAAACTTACTGACGAGTCCAGGTATATTCTGAATGCTGATTATAGACGTGTTTTGATCTAAAGAGATGAAGGATATCGCAACATGCCCTTCCCTTGTCCGTAAAATATCCCGTTCGAGCCCAGTCATCTTGGCTCCCTTGAAAATGACGATGGGAACAGTTGAAACGGGCCCCTTTGGAAGCTGGAGTGAGTGGGGCACAAACTATTGGTCTTCTCGCATACAGTCTACTCTTGTTAAGCCTTCGTGCAGCAGTAAACGACTAATTCGAGTTCCTGTGGCAGCCTGAAGGTCTGAAACCAAATCTCTTGTAGTCACTTCGTGGTTTCTTCGAGCCGACAATGACAAAAAACGATCTTCAGATGCAATTGTTGCTCTTGGTCTCCCTTGACCAGGCTGTCTATCAACGGATCCAGTGCTTAAAAAGCGGCTCGAGGCTCTTGGTACGCAACTTTGAGGGATATTCAAATCTTGGACGACTTCCATTTGTGTTTGACCTTCCTCGATTCTACCAATTATTCGCCATTTTTTACCTTAACTTAAATGATGCCTTTGAGCCAAAACTAATAAATAATGATCTCATTCAGACACCACTTTCACTTTAAACAACACTACAGACCAGAATTCCAACATACGTCCATTGCGCATCACATTATCAATCATCTAATTTGCATATTTCTGACGCTAAATTATGCGCGGAAGTGCAATTTTGAGTTCAAAAGTATTTAATTAACATAAATAATTGCATCATTGGGCATTGGTTGCAACATTAACTTAGTGAGCATATTTTTTCTCATTATCCTTTAATTTTGATGACCAGTGTAATATTTAAAACTGAATTCCACTAAACTGTTTTTTCTCGTGTTAATTTTTGTACTATCAAGATTTTGCGGTCTTCGTTCAGTCACGTAAGTTATGCTTTGATTAAAAAAAATATTTTAATTGCGTACTTTAATTTATAAAACTAGGGGGCTCTGCCCCCTAACAGCTACACTCGCCAACCTCCGATCAGACTCTAAAAATCCGTTAATTTGATTGGCTTTAAAAAGATTACGGAATGATTGGATTATAATTGAAAAATCAGTGTCGATCTTCCTGTAAACTGGTTCCATTCATTTCCCTTTTACTGAGGGATTTTAAGGCCGAATCGGCTGCTGTTAATTGCTGTTTTCTTGTTTGATTAAATAATATTTGTTAAACATTTAAAATCAGATAATATAAAATGAACTAATTCAACAGAGTATCTAGTTCAATATCCCAGTATCTTTAATAAATCCATAATATCCCAGTATTTTTTAACAATGCTATAAGAAAATGATTTTAAATAGATTTTAAATGTAACGTTTTAAATCTAACATAATTTTCACCAAACTTTTTCATTCTTTGTAAAATACACGTGAAAATATTTTTATTGTTATAAGGGAAACATTATTTGTGCTGTCTTAGAATTGTGAACAATAGTTAAAAAAGACACAGTATTCTATGTACTCAAAGAGGTGCAGCATGCCGTAAAAACGGTTTGCAATATGAAGATGGTTATCGCTCAAATTTAAATTCCCTCATTCGGTCCAGCGGCATACAAATTCTCTGAAGCCGCAAGTATTTGAACTTAATTTTGACCGGTTTTAACCGGTTTCAGAGTTGTGTTTTTAACATCACGCCAAATCAAATCACTACATCTTCATCTATCTCTTACTTCCCTGTTAAAAAGATCATTTCGAAATATAAAATAAATTCCTTTTTTACGTGTGAATATATTTTTTAATTTAAACTGCTTGTCAATGTTATCATTCCGCCATTTGAAATAGGACTTAATTTCACCATTTACTGCTTTTAACATACATTAAACAAGTCATTATTTTATAGTTTTTTTTCTTTTTTTAATATTCACGTGTAAAAACAATTTTTATGATGTAATTTTCAATATTTTTCTGCTTTTAACATGTAATTATTTAGTTTCAATTTGAAAGTTTTTTTTATTTCTGTCTTTATAATAGTCACATGTAAATAAATATTTAATTGGAAGGAAATATTTTTCTTTTTGCTCTTTTTACAATTGGCAATAATTCAAAATAATAACCGTCTCTAAAATATGTAAAAAGGATCTCTCGAAATGCTGAAAATTTTAATTTAAAATTAAAGCAAACACTGCAAAAACGAGTCAAATAAAAAAAATAAATGCAGTCTGCACACTACTATTTTCTAATGTATATCCTTAGAAAGAAATGATTAAATTGCTATATAGAGTTTTTGCTCCTTTAAAACTTTTTTTAATGGAACGATTTTGACCAAAATATCTCTTAAAATAATTCTTTGATTGAAAAACTACCTGCTTCAGTGTATTTATCAATCATTTCTCTATAATACTACCAATTTTCATATTTTTGAATGCAGTAGCTTTCTTAATATTAGCGAAGAAAGATCTCCGGTCACAAAAAATTCCTTTACAGCGGCGTTGACAGCGTAAGTTATATATTTTTTTTTAGAATAGAGAGATATCGCGATTTGTTTTATAGTGGAATTGTTCCTAACTATGTTAACCCTGGATCACCACCCCTACGTCAATCCAACGTGTAAGTTTTCAATATCACAACCACGGTAAGAACTGATTTGAAACGGGTCTGGTCACCCACCTTCGGAATTCTCCTCTGTAATGTTAAGTCTATGGACTTTTGATGCATTCGTATATTTGAAATATCTTCCCGGGAAATTCATATTTTTAACATCTTTTTCTGTGTACTCTTCTTAAAGGATGTCTCTTTTTTTCTTAGTTTTCAAAATATTTCTAAAATCTCGGCTGAATTTAATATTTTATGTGTTAAAAGAGGGCGAACGTGTGAGTAAGATTTTCACATTTCATATGAAATTAAGTCTATATTTTAGAAATATTTTGAGAACTAAGAAAAAGAGACATCTTTTAGGAAGTGTACACAAAATATAGAAGTTAAAAATATTAATTTCCAGAGGAGATATTTTAAATATACTAATACATCGAATGCCCATAGACTTTACATTAGTAAGGAGAAATCGAAAGCTGAGTGACCAGCCCCCTTAAGGATTCGGAACGAACGACGTGTAGATCGTAATAAGTGCTCATTCCACGTGCCACCTTATCACCTACACGTCATTCTGACGTGAAAGTGGTAATAAGCGAAGGGAATCCAAGGATGGGAATCCGGGATTAAGTTATCTATATATTCAGCTTTACGCGCGTGATTATTGAAATATAAGTGGTATTTGTTTGCGTTTATGACAATAAGATTAACATATTTATCACCATCCGTTCACATTTTGGGGGATTTTGGGACGCACTACTTTTAAGATGTAAAATGAATAATAAGAATTATTATTATTATTAATATTGTACTACTACTCTTACTACTATTGCTGCTACTACTAGTACTACTACTACTACTACTACTAATATTAATAATAGAACTACATAATAATTTACGTAAGTTCACAACACAAGATTCCAGGAATTTTTAACCTTATTTAAAATGATTCACGAATCATGATCTACAAATTTTCATACTTTTACATGCAGTAGTTTTCTTAATATTAGCGAAGAAAGACCTCCGGTCACAAAAAATTCCTTTACAGCGGCGTTGACAGCGTAAGTTATTTTTTTAGAATAGAGAGATATCGCGATTTTTATTTATAGTGGAATTGTTTCTAACTATGTTAACCCTGGATTACCATCCCTACGCCAATTCGACGTGTAATTTTTTAAAGTTTTCAATATCTCAACCACGGTAAGAGCTGATTTGTTGTGTAGGTGATAATATGTGCTTATCCCATACACGTCATTCTGAGGTGGTAACAAGTGCTCATAATAAACTACATAATAACTTACGTAAGTTCACAACACAAGATTCCAAGAAACTTTACCTTATTTAAAATGATACACTTATTAAAATGTAAACGTAATTAACTGAAACAATTTAGAATAAGTCACAAATAACCCGGATCAAATCAGCATTTCCAAATCTCCGAAACAGTATGTTCGAGTCTCAATACATTTCATGTTTATATATATGTCGCGACTAAGCATAAATCTATATGATATCCAAGAACTACGAATTTTTCGGAAGATAATTTACTGTTTGAATTATTTAATTTTAAAGCGAAAATTTAAAAACATGCCGATCAATTTATAATGCAATACAAAAATCGCAAATTTAAGTTATTGAACCGATGATTACTAAAATTAAAATGCCATATATAATAACCAACATTAGAATTTCCTGTTCTGCTCCAATTGTGCCCATATTTTGTTTATGAAAATTACCTGCTAATATATAATGGTTAAAAAGAATTAAAAAGCTGGTATCACCCTATTTTTTAAAAGCATCGTTTAGTTTTATTTAAAATATTCATGGGGAAAAAGTAGTTTCCTTCAATAAAAATATTATTGGGAAAATATTTTAAAAGTAAATGGATCTAGAATTCTCAAATTAATGCTTTTTGTTCATTTTATTAAAAATTCACCGTTGAAGTGCGATAAAACGTTGATAAGTATGTACAGTCGTGGAAAAAAAAAAGGAAACACCCCCTACTAACTCCTCAACAAATTATCGTAGAAGAAAGTTACTGGTACCGAACGATTGAAAATAAGGTCTATTTTTAAATAATGTTTATAAAATTTGCTTGGGGGGGGGGGGGTCATGTACACATTAAAACGAGTCATAGCTTTGTTTTTTTTCAATAGCAGTACACAATTCTGACAGCATAGATGAACTCTACACCCTTCAATTAGCCTAAAAACAGATTTTTATGCAATTCGTATGATAAGTTTCCGAGAAATTAATTATTTTATAACCAGCGTATTTTAAGGGCTTTATCCAAATTGAAGTGCAGTACTCGATTGTTAATCGAGAGAGCCCCTTCTTCATCAAGGCACCTTAAGCAGTCAATGAAGCCTGCTAGATTACAGGACAGTAGATGAAATTTCAAAATATTTAGTCACTTCTATCATAGACGGCCCCTTAAACCATTATTTTGCCGTTTTTTAAGCATAATTTGAAAACCACTTGGAAAAAAAATGTGAAATTTTGGATTTCCATAAAGCAGGACTTAATAAATCTAAATCCATAAAAAAAAACTGTAGGTTGCAATTCATAATTTTTTCGAATATTAATTTTATAATTCATAATTCATGTCATAAAATTATAAAAATTGCAAATTCAACGTATTTATGTTTGGGTATATTAGTATTATTGCTACACAAAAATTTAACACATTTGAAGCATAATTTCGGGAGATATAAATAAAAATATGTAATTTAACATTAGAAGCACTAAATTTTGAATGTTTATAATTCAAAAACTTATCATTCAGATGACTTGAAATTTCGTGTCTAAGCATAGTTTGAACCGAAGATTTGAAATATCTCGTTAAAATTGGGTATTGCTATTGAAAAAAGAATGACGTTTGGTTTCGTTTTAATATGTAGATGGCCCCCTAAGCAAATTTTATATACATCATTTAAAAGTAGACATTATTTCCAATCGTTCGGTACCAGTAACTTTCGTCTACGATAATTTGTTGAGGAGTTAGTAGGGGGTGTTTACTTTTTTTTTCCACGACTGTACTGATATGAATTTGTTTTAGATGAATTATACTAAAAAATTGATGTAACACAGAATAGTGCAATTACGCTAAGTTGGTGAAATCTTTTCTTTTACAAATAAAGTTTTGATTTAAGTGGGCTTAGATTCAAATACTGGGTATAATAATCATATAAAGCATATAATTGGGACAATTTTATTGAAAGCTTTTTAGTTTTGAAAATAATTTATGCATGCAGTAAAAGCTATTTATTATAGAGTATTTTTTAATTTGCTATCGTATTTATCTTTAACAACAATAACATATTTTATTCGTATGATAATGGTACATATCATTTAATAAAAACTAGCAGAACTACCCGGCTTCGCCCGTGTCAATTATAAGGAGCCTTCCAGGTAAAATAAATTAAAACTAAATAATACGGCAATGACAATAACTGAAATTTGTGCATTCCCATCCACAAATCGTTAAAAAGACAATCAGAAAACATGACGTTATTGTCTCGCAACCACAGTAAAATCCCTGAGCTTTAATAACAGAATGCGCGTTTTCTTTGGCGGGTGTAAGAGAAAAATATGTGATTTTTCTGACAATACGAAAAGAAAAATCCACCAAATCGTGCAGCATTTAGTGAAATTCTCGTTTGTAGGGTATATATCTACATTATAAAGTAAAAACACTATGTCAGTGCCCATAAATTGTGCCCCTTAACTTGTGTCCCATGAATTGTAACCCATAAATTGTACCTTAACTGCAATATTTCTAACGTCTAAACATCACACAATTTCATTTTTTACAATGCCGAATAAAAAAAATTCTTTCCAATGAAAGTTGTTTGAAAATTGTATCTCATTTTTCTGATTTTAAAGTAATTTTCAAGCATGGATATTTTTAAAGGTACGTGCAACCAGATTACGAAAGATGAACCCGTTTACTCTTAAGCAATAGTATAGAGAAAAGACATGTTTATGAGTAACGCTGGTATCATATTTACGGTGGCAACAACCTAACACAACAATAAATTTCCCGTTTCACTGTAATTTAACCTCTAAACATCGCATAATCGATTGTTCCAAAGTCTTATAGAAACCAAAAGTACTTTCAGTAATATTTGTTTCTAATGTTTATTTCAATTTACAGATTTTTTTATGAATTTTGAAGTAATTTTCAAGCATAAATATTTTTAAAATATGCTTGCAACCCAATTGCAAAATATTAACTCAATTTTTCAAAAACATTGTAAATAATTCAGATTTTGTTTCTTTTCGTGTAATATTCAATAACTAAATTGGAAAACGAAATTAAAATGCTAAAAATAAAATAAATAAAACACGAATTTAACATATATTAAATCAAACTACTCAAAATAATCTAATAAGTATATAAAATGAAAATAGGAATTTCGTTCCGGGTGCATATAACTTGAATTCTTCAGGACTATTCAATTCTAACGGATTTTCCTGCGACTTGCACTATTAGTTTTTCATGGGAGATTTTAGTGCGTAACATTTTGTTTTCCGTTGCTTAGTCATAGAATTATAGGGGAACGTTATATAATCATGTGAACCCAATTATGAAAGATTTGTCTTATTACCTGAATGAAAAATACAGAACTATTTTTATCTCTTTAAGTACTGACGGGTTAGTCTTCAGTAATCGGGCTGTGCGCTAGTTGGCGTATTCATATTTTAATGAGTGTGCCACGCACCTATTATGGCCTTAGCTTTTGTTTTAAACAATATAGAATGACTTATGTTTTAAGCGAATATCTAGCATGCAACTCGATTACAAAATACTAACCTGGAATAATGCTTAAGGTGTTTCTCCAGTTCCCTGCTCAACAACGCGAAACTTTCTGACACATATTCTGACTCATTAAACGTAAAGGCTTAAAATTTATAGGCCTGACTATTAAAGCGATTTGGAATTGAAATGAGTTTTCCATTTTTTGATAAACAAATTACTTATCGAGTTATGAGCAATTGTGGTTACGTGACGACTGGTTTTTCTCTTTTATCGCGGTATTGCATCCGAAATTCAGTTCAAAACACCAAATGATACCTTTAACAAAAAATGGAAACTCTCTTTCAATTACATGGTTTTTAAATAAGAACTCCTGCTAATTTCATGCATTTCCGAACAAAAATGAATTAAAAAATATGTCAGAAAGTAGCTCTTTGGATTTGAGAACAGCCTTAACTTGACTTTTATGAAATAACTCACATTTTTAGCTTTAATTTTCGTACTCATGAAAGTTAAATTCAGAAAAAGGATGTTCTTTTGACACATTGTTTAATTTTTTGTAATTTTAAAAATTAAAATACTTGTTTTTTTTACACGGGTAACAGAAGTAAACGATTTCTCACAATAATATAAATACAATAAATGCATCCAAATGAGGTAGTAGTTGCTGAAATTTTATTTAGAAAATTTGAAATTTTATTTGCTTAAAAGTAAAACCTTCTCCTTATGTGTAATTATAAGCTTTAATTAAAGTATTAGATTGAGAGAGTTTCCACTCTAAATGTCGTGTATTCAAAATTAACATTACTTTTATGGTAACACGGGAATAACAACTTTTACTTACAGATATTGGCAATGTAAAAACAACAAAACTACGCTAAAAAATATTGAATATGTTATATTATGTTTTATGTTAGTATTTGTTCCTGTAATTTAGTAATAAAAAGTGAGTGTTTAGAAATGAATAATTACTTAGTAAATATAATGCACATAAGCGTACACCACTAACGAGAAACCTTCACACTGGCGACGAAGATGGTATTGATTCATCAAGTTTATAAATATTGATACGTTAGAATGCTTCTACGATTTCGGAAGATTGCCAAGGTAAGAAATTTCTTATTATTTTGTAAAAATGGAAAAGTTAATTGAAAAATTAATTAAACAAAATAAAGTGATAATGGCTAAAAGGGGAAAGTACCCTAAAGAATATTAAGGTTTCTGGTGTGAAATTCGAGAAATATGATGAATCATTAGAAAGTTTCGATATTTTCATGGATAGGTTTGAAGCATTTTCAGATATACAAAATGTAACTAAGGAGAAATGCGCAAAAACACTAACATCAAGTTTATCAGTTAAGCTGTATAACTTGCTCAAAAAGATTCTTGCTCCACAGAATCCCACTAATCAGGAATATGAAACGCATAAAAAGATTTTACAAGAGCATTTGAACTCTAAACCATTAATAATACCCAGCAGACATACGTTTTTGAACAGGAAACAAAATGAAGGGGAAAGCATTAGTTCTTATCTTTCTGAACTTCGCTCTTTAGCTATTCCTTGCAAGTACAATCAAATTATGTTGAATACTATGTTTAGAGATGTCTTCGTTAGTGGTTTGCGAGATAGGTCAGTCTTAGATAGGCTGTTTGAAGAAGACGATATCGATCTCGATAAAACCGTTATGATCGCTTTAGCAATGGAACGAGCCACAAAAGGCGTTAATAATATAATGAGTAAGCCTCAAGGAATTAAAGCTGTTGGTGTATATAATGGAAAAAACAAAACATCACAACATAAGAATACACACAAGAAAAATAACGTATTATATTGTTCTAGATGTCACGGATCAAACATAATAAATATAACTGTAAGTTTAAAACTGGTAAATGCAGAGCATGCTAACGTACCCAGGCAGCACATCTATATGGGCCCATATGGGCAAAAGTGGGTCAGGGATATAGATCTATATGGGCTACCCATATTGGGCCCGCATAGAATGTCCACTTTTTTTTCCATATGGGCCCATACGGGTTATTTATAGATATCTATATGGATGTCTATGTCGATCTATAAAGATATCTATATGGATCTATGTGGGCGACCCATATTGGGCCCGCATAGAATGTCCACTTTTTTTTCAATATGGGCCCATACGGGTTATTTATATATATCTATATGGATGTCTATGTCGATCTATAAAGATATCTATATGGATCTATGTGGGCTACCCATATTGGGCCCACATAGAATGTCCACTTTTTTCCCATATGGGCCCATACAGGTTATTTATATATATCTATATGGATGTCTATGTCGATCTATAAAAATATCTGTATAGATCTATGTGGACTACCCATATTGGGCTTACATAGAATGTCCACTTTTTTTCCATATGGGCCCATACGGGTTATTTATATATATCTATATAGATGTCTATGTCAATCTATACAGATATCTACATGGATCTATGTGGGATGCCTATCTAGATCTATATGGGCTACCCATATTGGGCCTGCATAGAATATCCACTTTTTTTCCCATATGGGCCCATATACGATCTATAGAGATATCTATAAAACTATTTACATAGATCTATAAGGATTTATAATGTGATCTTTATAGATTTATAGGTCACAGAACTAAGGGACTTCGCTCACATGAAAACACCCGCCCAGTAATGTAAAATTTATGGGCAGGTTTTCGAATTTCTCACTTAAATTTGAATATTTTTAAACAAATTTTTTTTCACATATAGGATAGCTGAGCTTGTTCTCAGGGCTATTTTGCACTTTTTTTATTTTGGTTACAGATTTTTTTAAAATAAAAGTACTTTCACCTACGAAACCGGTTCCGAAAGTGAAGGTATCTTTATTTTTTTTTAATCTCCAAGCGAAATTGAAAAGTAAAAAATAGCCATATTAGAGATCGACCTCGGCTATCCTATGCAAAAAAAATGGTTTAAAATAATCAAACAATAAATTTTAAAACAAACATGCCTATAGGTTTAACATTACTGAGCGGGTGTTTTTAAGTGAGTGAAGTCCCTTAGTTCTGTGACCTATAAATCTATAAAGATCACATTATAAATCCTTATAGATCTATGTAAATAGTTTTATAGATATCTCTTAGATCGTATATGGGCCCATATGGGAAAAAAAGTGGACATTCTATGCAGGACCAATATGAGTAGCCCTTAAAATTAAAAAACTGTTAGTGAACTTTAACAAAGTGCTAATTTAAAGTGTATTTTTTTTAAAGTTGTAAAGTACTATAACTATTTTAACCATGATCATATGATTAGCTTGTTTAGTTTAAAAAATATTTTTGTAAACATCACTTAGTCAAAGTACCCCAACAATATAGAAAACATTAGACCAATACTAAATACTTCTATTAAGATAAGTGTAAATTCAGTAATTTCATACCATTGTATCTTTTAACACTAAAGTATCTGAGCGGCATGAAGTTTAACAATGTGAAGCATGAAATTTCTTTAAAATATTTAATTTCAAAGCATACATACTTTTTTATGACAAATTTATTTTTTTAACTACACTAGAAAGTGCCCATCCCAAAAATTTTACAAAATTTATTATAATTGCAGTTTTATATGCATTCTATCATTCAAAATTGGAATAAAAAGTTTCAACAATTCAAATTTCAATAGCATTTCTCAGGAACATTATAGGTCAAATTAATTTGTAAATCATTATTCTGATTTTCTGCATCTAATAAATTACATTTTCACACTGAATTTATATTTCTTGTTCAAAAATCTGAACAAGTTATAAACTAAGTACTGGACTATGTAGAAAATAATATTTAGTTAAATCAGTAAAATTTAAACAAAGAAGCAAGATGAGGTAAGGAACAAAGCAGATGATTGAAGTATTTTGGAATTAGCTGAAAAATAATGATAAATTTTCTTTATTTACTTTATGCAGGTTAAACAACGAAGCAAGATATGAGGTAAGACTTGAACAAAGCAGATGAGAAAAATAATCATAAATTTTCTATATGTAGCTAAATAAATTTAATAAATGTAAATCATGTATCCACCGAACAAAGTTCTGCAGGAAGTTTGTCTGATGGACCATACACACTTCAGACAAATTCAATATTTTACCTTTTCACACACACACGCGCAAAAAAAAATACTTAAGGGAAGGTAAACATCCTGGTGGTCTTGAAGGCTTCACAAATACCGTAATGAAACTGAGACTACTTGGGGCAAGTGAACATGATTACCAACCCCCCCCCCCACCTCCACACACAAAAATTTCCTTCTGGGGGCCACCAGCGACCCTAGGTCTTGTGATTTCGGGGTTAATGTAAGAGCAATGGTTACATATGGAATTTCTCATATTTCAAATATTTTAAGTTTTATACATTTTAGACAGTCTAAGTCTGCAATAAATCCATTTACATTTTTTCAAAATTTTAATTATTTCTAAACAGTAGGTATGTAATTTAATTTTTACATCATCGAATAATAGAAAAAAAATCACAGTAATTTCCTGCATATAAACCGCAGCTCAGATACCAGAATTTGTTTTAAATAAAATGTGATTTACTGTTGCTTAGCATTTATTTGACTTTATTTTTTAAATAAAATACCCTGTTTGAAAAAGACTTAACTAAGCTGCGGCTTATACGCGGGAAAATATGGTACTTCCAAACTCAATTTGTTTAAAACCTATATTTCAATTTAATTTTTATTTAATGGTTAAAATAACTTAAGCATAATTTAAAAAATATATTTAATGCAACTTAATTCCAGAAGATTAATCCATCTGTTAGCACATTGTAAAATCTTTGGTAATCTTTTGCATGCAACTAATACAAAAATATTGCTTTTCCTATACTTACTCTGCTAACCTTAATTTAACAATAGCAGGACTTTTTTTAAATTCAATATTTCTAAATAATAATAGTTTACTATGAAGATTAATTTGTTAAAATAGTGGCAGAGAAAAAATAATCACTAATGGCAGACCTGCAATAGTTGAAATGAAAATGAAACAGGCAAAATAAAATAGCAACACAATTCAGTTGGTTTGCGGTATGCCGCTCCATTTATTGAAAATACAATTTATATATTCATATCAACTATATCAGACTAATGTTTTTCTAATATAATCCTATTTTTTATACCGTTTCCCACAGTTCAGAGGGCGGTTGCTGGACCCTGTCTGTCCTTTTGTTTAGAAAAATGCATGCTTCTAGCCACTGTAAAAAAAGAAAATTTCCCATAAGACTCTAAAATCCTACAAGCACCACTCT
>OZ010787.1:177725462-177996247 GCA_963932465.1 Maratus speciosus
TGGTACCTCAGATAATTATGTACCTGTATTGTGGCTCAAAGTGATTAAATAGGGGTCGCCAAATCGAGAGGAGCTTTGAACCGAAATTATTTCACATATTTTGAAAATAAATAAGAATTGTTGACCTTTTCTTTTGTGTGTGTGTGAATGTTTTAAATAAATTCAGTGAAATGGGGAAATGGAGATATCCATAATTGTCAATAGCTGACGGAGGTTTCTAACTGTCTCGCCTCCAGTTTATAAATCAAAAGGCCTATTGGCGACTTGGAGTCACATTTCTGGTATCAAAGCAACATTATTCTGTTGCATACTAGCTGACTCGCCCGTCGATTTTTCCAAACAAACCGCGAACGAATAAAACCTCTATTCATATTAAAATTTAAAAAAATAATAATGAATAGCTCAGAATGAGCCTCTAGCATGAGTCCCCACTACGTAAAGTTCTAGCCCCAACTCCCCCTCTTTGCTCTTAAAATTGCAATAATTCGGTCCCAGTTCAGTATTCTTTTTACGCCACCGAATTCACCAAAAATTTGTTGGAACTTCAATGGACTTTACCCACGAACGGCAACAGTCACGCCTCTGTGGGTATATACCCTCAGACAAAGACTGTTTATTGGACGAAGGGGAAGCAGTTTTAAAATGTTCTTCACGTCTATTGGTGTTTTCTACTATATACCCGCAGCTGACGTGACGTGGGTAAAGTCAGTCCATAAGGAAAGGGCATGTTTATAAACAAACACTTCCGTCAACCAATCTACCAACTATATTTTTGCCATAAAGATCATTGCAAGAATAGTCTTGGTGACGTAGGCCAATCATATCAGAGACGTGTTAAACGTAGACCAATTAAATTTCCCTAGCTCATGCGTAAAGGTAGGAGTCATAAAGAACGGACAGATTTTCTTGCTTAACCAACAGTAATACGACCAACAGTGACGTCAGCTGCCCTTTCCTTATAAGCTTTAACACAATTTCCCTAAAAAGCTTAACATCTATTTAGAAATTTTTGCGACGACATTGCCCATGCTTCACAAGCATAGACATCAACACAAAGTATTCTCTAAACTCCCGAGGCTAACGAGAAAGACAGGCTACTGCGGTGGGACGATCTGTCTTTTTTTACAGACCACTAGAGTGACGTGATGCTCTTTTCGCACATCTTCATTGGTGCATTCGAGCATCACGTGACTCCAGCGGTCTGTAAAAAAAAGACAGATCGGACCCACCGCGGTAGCCTGTCTTTTTCATTAGCCTCGTAGGCTACGTTGGTCGGGTTCTGCCTTTTTCAAAATTTCATTGGCTGTGGAAACTTGCGCACGGAATTCATAGAAAAATCTATTTAAGGCCTGTTTTCAGCTTTTTTAGCTCGTCTATCGTGTGTGGATCCAGCGCCCCATGATTGGAGATAGCCGTTGGAGACGCTTGCTGTGGCGTCACGAAATATCACACAAAGCAGGCAAAACAAAGAAATAAATTCGAACAACTTGTAAATGGGGTTTGTTAGAGCGCGACCAACGACATACAAGACCAGTGTTATAGTCGTAAAAAAACAGAAGGTATACGCTATAGGAAGAGGGTATACGCTAAATTCATGAACGTCACGCCTAGAATATACGCTATAGATTTATTTGAGAAACAAAGGATATACGGAGCAGTACAAGGCCAGTCTATTACATTTAAAATGTCACACGTAGTGGATCATCTTTAAACGGCGATTGGCGAAAAACTATGGGCGCGCCGCTTTGTACCAATCACTGTGTAAAGATGATCCACTCCATATGACGTTTTAAAATTCATGAGCTGGCCTTGCACCGCCTCCTGAATATTAGGCTTGAGCGCTGACACAAAAATGGCAGCTGCTGAATGCGGATTTTTTTCAGCAGGTGTACGGTCTTTTGAATTTTGGTACTAATACAGGGTGATTCAGCTCGTCGGTGACAAACTTTAAGGATCGATAGAGCACACCTAGACGAACATTTTTGAATAGGGAATGTAGGGTCCCTGACGCGATGGTAAGGCGCTAGGCGCTTTCGAAAATTTGGGTGCCGAAATTCGAAACGTCATAAAAACTAGGGAAATGGTTAGATTTTCTTGCTTGTTGCGTCGAAATGATTCTGTTTGTTTAGACTTTCTTCAGTACCAATTTGATAAGCGTATCCCTTAAAACATGGATAGGGGGCGCTGCAGACTTTGGAGAGCTAGACAACAACTTTAAGCCCGTTATTTTGATAATTTAACACATGCTCGCCAAAGTTTATACTCTAACTTAAAGTTTGAACCCAAAAGTAGAGCCCTGCAAAAAGCGTAAGAGCCGGAATAAAATGTCAAAGTACAGGGTGGTCGAAACTCGAAGGCTCCTAGGAGATAAACAAACAGATTTCTTGACTTATGGCATGCATTTTCATGATTCTGTTTGCTGGGGCTCTCTGAAACTCAGTTGAACGGTACAAAAAAGAAACATCGATAGGGGGCGCTTTGGGCAAAAAACATAATTCGTTGACATTTCGGACGCTAACTGGAAACGGGGCGCTACGATCAGTTAGTAATAATGAAAACACATTTTCTACCTCTGCTCAACACTTCTGAATAAATTTAGACCAAAAACATCAATGATACTGGAAATTTATTTACAAAAAATAACACTACAGAAGATGCTCGAAATTTCGACCTTGGGCCATGATGCAGGCTTCGCACCTCCGTCGCACTGAGGAGTGTGTGTTTCCAACAATGCCAGGAGTATCTCTGATCTGCCCTGCAGCTGCCACAATGCGCGCCACAAGTTCTCCCAAGGTCTAACTTAGCTAACTTTTTACCTAAGCACAAGATTTTAGGTCGTTAGAACGTGATTTTGAAGGAATGCTCTCTGTTCAATCCTAAGCACGGCTAACCTAAGCTCAGCCAATTAGAAAAGAGATTTTCGCTAAATATGGCGGTGGTTTAATATGGTATTAAAAATAATATTTATATTTCACATCGGTGTTTTTATTTAGAATTACTCTTGTTTTTGCATCAAACAAGAATCTATGTTCTGTGATTCGAGAAATATGGTACGTTTTATTAAATTGTGTTGGATATACCATCTTTTATTAATGTGTTTTCGTTTAACAAATAGTAATCGGTAAGGATTGTTGAAATGTTGCACCTTTGTAGAAGGATACATATCTATCTGTCTTTGGTAATTATTCAGATGCATTTTATTAAAATTAAAATACTAATTATATAGTTCGTTTATGGATTTTATTTCGGGTAATAATGAAGATATAATACACTGTTCTCAAAATTTTATTGAAAGTTAACAGTACAAAGAATAAAAGTATTTTTTTTTATATGAATATTTGTTTCTTAAATTTAATTACATGCTTCATTAATTATAATTGGTTATTTGATAGACTATTTCTAATCAATTTCGAATTAAATATCTCTTTGCTTACTTAAAATAATTGTGTTAAGAATTATTTGTTACTGTAGCTCATATCGGTTTTTAAATGGAAAATTAGTTAAAGGCAAGCTCCAATTCAGTTTTGTTAATAGTACTTGATTATGCATATTTATGCAAGGATGTAGAAAAGCTTATAAACTTTAAAATAAATAAGCCTCTGTATTTTGTATTCTCCTATTCTCTTTTAAGAAAGAAAGATTCAATTGCAAATGAGTTTGCTCTTTACCCATTTACTGAGATTTACTTGTGAACATTGTCATACAAAGAAAACTCTGACTGTTCTACTTTTTATTTTATTTTTAATGCATTTCCCCCCACAGATGTGCCATCTTACTTCTTGTTCTTGGATTCATGCTGAAAATTCTATGAAGGATTATAACTTTGTATGAGATTTTAAATCAATTGAAATCATGTATAGCTTTTTTTTTTTTCTGGGTATTTCTAAGAATTTGCATGCATTTTCATGTGTGGTTTGTTGCTAATTGAGCAATGTTTTCGTATGTAGGCATAGTATGATAGGCATTTAAGATTTATTCCACTAGAGTTTACCCATAAATCCTGTAACTTTGATCAGAATTAATGCTCCCTTAACTTTGTTTTGAAATTGTTTGATATTCTCCAAGTATGCTAATGAATCTGAAAGTTATACGATTGAATTTGTAATTATACACTTTGATTGGTCAATTAGAAAGTAGCTTAAAATTATAAACAAGGGTTGTTAAATTTTGATTCTTCGATTGCTTTGTAGTGTTATTGTTTTGTTAATAAT
Source organism: Maratus speciosus (assembly GCA_963932465.1). Classification (NCBI taxonomy): domain Eukaryota; kingdom Metazoa; phylum Arthropoda; class Arachnida; order Araneae; family Salticidae; genus Maratus; species Maratus speciosus. The sequence goes on from OZ010787.1 coordinate 177,729,674, forward strand.
TATAAATGCAGAAAAAAAGAAAAATTTAAATGTGAAGCCTTTGTTTATCTTTAGGAAAATTTTAAAACTTAGATTGAAAGCAGGGATTTTTAAAGTATGTTATTTGCAAAAGAAAAAAAAAAAAACTAAATAAAAATACTGTCACATTGTATAAGGTATCTAAATAAACTGGTATGTTTCAAATAATATTAAAAAAAAATTAATGGAGGTAAGGTAATCTTTCATAAATTAAAATTATGTTGACAAACATTTTTATAATTAGAGGTATGTTTTATAAGTTTAATCTTTTGCAGAAAGATTTTAAAGTCCACCAAAACAATTTTAAGTATGTGCAGGTAGGACAATCGGTACAGATGTCATATTCGCCCCATATTGGAGCAATTTTTTCTGATGCCAATGCCAAAGTGTCGTTATTTTGCTTGATGTGGTAACCCGGATTATGTTGTTTATGCTGTTGATGTTTTCGCCAAATTGGCAACCGAAAAAGATCGCGCCAATATGGGGCGAATATGACATCTATACCGGACAATCAACTTTTAAAGGATTTAATATAACTGTTTTTGTATTTAAATGTAGTTTAAAGTCTCATGACAGTTGATGGAATTTAGGCCTAATCTAAGTGAAAGCATGTGTAATTTTATACTAAATCATTCCTTAGGATAAAATTCTTTTATGAGGTTTTCGTTAATGTTACACCCTATACTATTTTAACAAATACATATATAGTCAGCTGTTTTCAGTTTCCCATGTCTGATTTTGAGTAGTACTTTAACAAAAAATCAACATTTAATGTTTGAATCAAATATTTGTTTTATTACATTTTGTCTTTCATTTTTTAAATATTATATGTATGCATGTATTACATTATTTTCTCTTTTAATTTGCTAGTTGCTTTAGCTGCTACAGTTGATAGAAATGCAACAAGGATGGTGTGAATAGATGTTAAGCAGTATTATCTGTTCATCAGCAGCATCAGTTATTGTCACTAACATTTTGACGATCAGTACAGAAAGCAGCAAAGTCAACCAGTTTCTAGTAGAGTTGCAGCTTGTTGGTTCCTTACTTCTGTGTTGGCCCGTTGGAATGTGCCTGGGGGACTATTAGGTTAGAAATCTTTAGTCCTTTGGATGCAAACTTGCAGGCTAAAACACATTTTATATTCTGCATGGATGTGGAAGCTACGCTTCTTTTTTATTTTGCTGAAGATTACCTATATTTTGCTTTATTGCCTATCTTTATGAAAAGTAAGTCACTTTTTGCTTAATTTTTTTTTTATGTTCTATTATGTACTGCAATGTAAGAGTAAATTCAATTTAATGTTTTCTGATTCAAAACATTAATTTTTAAGGGATTTAGTAATTATCAATTACGTAAATTAGAACAATCGCTTAGATTAAAATAAAGACTTTAATATAAAATTAGATTATTGGGTATTTTTTGGTTATAGCTGACCGCAAATACCCAATCTTATCACAGCACCAGTGTTATATATACATATATGCATATGTTGTATATATACACACACACATATATATATATATTATGCATATATAACACTGGCACCTGGCTAACCGATTATTGTTTAAGAAAACATGCTAATATAAGCAAGCATTTAAAAAAAAAAAAAATTAAAGCATCTTTTTATTAGATTACTCAAATAGAACAGAATATTTATAAATAATGTGGAGGTGAAAACAAATTATAAAAGCATGTGGCATTGACAGAAATATTCTGTTATTTTCCTTTAGATGGATACCACTTTGCGCTGAATGTAAATGTTGGCTCAGAATTTGCAGACATGTATAAATGGCTGTACAATATATTAATATATCATGCATTCACCATTTTTTACTTTTGGTTGCAGATTTTTTAATTAATTTTCTTTCACTTTAGGAACCTGTTCTAAACGTAAAAATGTCCTCATTAAAAAAAAAAAAAAAAAAAAAAAAAAAAAAAAAAAAAAAAAACTGCAAGCAAAATTAAAAAAATAAAAATCGAATGTAGAAATTTACAGCTATCTGATGACAAAAAATATATATATATATATTGAAATGTAAATAATATTTTTTTAAAGAATCTTCCCATAGGTTTAACATTAGCTTGTGAGTGTCTTTGCATGAAAGGATGGAAGCCTTAACCTATTGATCATACTGATGAATTAAAAAAACTAAGAAGAATGAAATTAAATTTTGGAACTCTTAATAATTTAAAAAGAAACGGATGGAGTGCAAAGTCTTTTTTGCATATTTTTAAGTATAAGAACTGAATTTTTTTAAAACAAGACTATACTTTTCTAGAAAAATTTCCTTGAATGTAGAATTAAAACATTTCTTTCATTACAGTATTTATTTTTCATACCATTTAAAATATTTTCATATTATAGTATTTTATAAATAATAATAATACATATATAGATATCTAAATTATCATAACATGTTTTTTTAGATCGAAGACATCCTCTTCTTCGAAGAGGAAGTATATTATTTTTACATAAAAAAAAAAATTCCTTTTTATAATCTAGAATACAAGCAAATACAAAAGTACTATATTATTATGTTTTCCATTATTCACAAAACCAATGAATGAGGAAATACCTTTTAATTCCTCTTCTCCTTAGATTCATAAAATGTTTAGAATACACTCCCTCCCCTCCCTCATGAAAAAAAAAAAAAAAAAAAAAAAAAAGCTATGCCCTGCTTCTAGCAAATTTTTCTCTTCTGATGCAGGTGAGATATTTTAACAAGTATGAATGATACCAGTGTTGTACAGTGCTACCATCTCTTAATTGATTTTAGCATTATTTTGAATTTTATATACTGTAGCATGTTATGTACAAACTATGTCATTGAGCTGTTTTTTCCATTTTTTTTTTTTTTTTGCAAACGCAATAGATCTTTCAGAAATGAGTGTCAAAGTGGGCGTTTTGAACCGAATTTCCATGCGAAGGGAGAAAGAGCACTCAAGAGCGGGTGAAAAACGGGTTTGTCACGTGATCGAATTCGCTTATAACTCAATAGATAATGGGTGGATCCAAAAATGGAAAACAGTTCTATTCCAAATCATTTCCATGGCCAGGCTTTCCAATTTTATATGTTTCCATTAAAAAATGAATTTTTAACTATGTCAAAACTTTTGCGCTTGTTGAGCAGAGCAGTTAAGAACAGCCTTAAACTAAAGAAAACCAAAAGCAGAAAAGATTCTAATGAAGCTATAAATAACTTCTCTAAATTTTACAGTTTATCTTTAAATAGCTTTTATAGTAAATATTGTCTCACATAATTATCAGTTCTACATTCTAGATTTAAAAATTCAGCTTGAAATATAAAGCTTGGAAAAGACTTTTTTACAGAAGGTGGGGAAGCTAAAAACAGCCTGCCAAAGCAAAAGTTCTTAACTACAGAATGATACAATCAATAACAGTTAAAAAATTCATTTACACTTTTTTCGACTGAAAATATCAAAAAATTCATTTACACTTGTTTTGACTGAAAATATCATATGCAATATTTTGAAAATTAGTGTCAGTCAGATATATGAAAATATCAAACTTCATGATATTTTGAAAATAAATATCAGATATATATCATGTATACATCAAGATATATATCCATCGATATATATCACCGAACCCCAGGGACCTGGAGCTGGAGCACAGGGAAAACACAACCCGGAGCGCTCCGGAGCTGTGTTTTCCCTGGAGCTGGAGCTCTAAATTTTCCCCTGCCCCACGCTCCTTTAGTTTTTAATATTCCTTTAAATCTTTTTTTTTTCAGTCTTAAAATATTTTAATTACATCGTTATTCAGTATTTTAATTATATCATTTTTTGAGCTTTTTGTTTTATTAGAGATGGAAAACTTCTCACAAAAACATAGTAACACTACTTCCCTTCTTCTTTCTACTTGAGCTAAGTGACAAAACTATTTGAAAACAAATATGGCCGCCTGTTGTTTACAAGTGTAGTTGTACAATTGTTGTTTGAAAAGTGTGGAAGAATTTTAAGATTTTTGTGTTTAAAATTCCACCAAACTTTCTAGTTTAAAAGTAAAAGCTAAAAGATGTCATATTTTCTGAACAAGCATTTCAAGTTTGATGAGAAGAAAAATGCATTTTATCAGATCTTTAATGAAGGTAAAGAAGGAAGAAAGAATTTGCGAGCAAAAAATTAAATGTGTAAATTAAAATCTGTAACTCAAAAGCGCGGAGCCGAGTTGGAGCAGTTGCCGGAGCCACAGTATTTTATCCAGGAGCAGAGCTGGAGCATCAAAAATTGTTCAGCTCCGGGTCACTGCTGAACCCAATTCAATATCTTTTTCCTGTTAAATCCACTGTTTACTTTAGTAGAATTCATTTGTATTTTTTTAAGAAGTGTGAGCTGTATTATCATTAAACTGTGAATTTGTCTTTTAATTATTAATTAACTTATTTAACTATTAATCTTTTTACACTATTTTATTTAACTTGTAAATATGTCAAGCTAGAATTATATAATAGATTTTTTACTCACTTCTTGATAGTCCAGAATTATAAAAAATATGTACACAAGTGTGCTTCTAACGATAATATTTTAAGGAACTTTATTGTAATATAAGAAATGAATTTTATGGCATTTTTGAGTTAGCCACCGGTGATAAATCACCAAACATTCTTTATAGTTACAAGTTACAACAACAACAGAGTTAATTATGCTCCAAACAACATACCAACAAAATATGCCAACTGGCTGTGAAATAGTAACAACAAAATATTTTAAAACTCTTAATTGTAGAAAATAAAATGTAAATAAAAAATAATGAGTAATATGTATTTTTATAAATCTGCTTTTATCAATTAATAGCTTAATATTAAGTAAATTATAAGTTAAGAAAACAATTTAAAGATTCTGAATACATAGTTTTTAAAATGCTTTTTTCCCCTTTCCTGTTGTCATATCTGAAAAAAAAAAATTATAGAGCAAGTGTAATTTTTTTTAATAAATTCGTCAATTCATGCTTTCTTATCAAGTGTAAATCAAACCGGTGAATTTTCAATAATTAGAGTCATGCCAAATTCATGTATTGTAACAAGTTTTTTGGACCAACATGATTTGCAGTCTTGAAATTAGACATGATTTTTATAAATATTGAATGCTTTAGGGGTGGTGGTTAAAGAAAAAAAAAACTATTTTTGATACTTGTGTATTATTCGGTCCAGGTCATACTCACTGTGCCAAAAATATTACAGTAACCCCTTATTATTATATACTTTTTTTTCATTTTAAGTGCATATTATATAGTTGCCCTATTAAAGGCGATGACAGAAATATTTATATACATATAACTAGATAATGATATAGCATACTATATATATACATATATAGACATAATATATTATATACATATTACTATATAATATGATATAGCATACTATATATATACATATATAGACATAATATATTATATACATATTACTATATAATATGATATAGCATACTATATATATACATATATAGACATAATATATTATATTCATTCTGGTGAGCATAATTAATCGCTCAAAATAAAACTACCATCGTTAATATCATTTATTGCTAAAAGCCATCATTTTGATGTTATGTATTTAATAGATGTATACTAAATTGCTGTTTTGTATTATTCCAGTTTGCTTTTATGTTATTTATTCTTTTTAACGATATTTTGTATTAAATTAGTTACATGGACAATTGAGCAACATGGACAATTCACAATGATAAACAAAACTGGCAATTGACAACCATTTTTGGAAATCTCTTTACCTGGCCCAGATAAATAAATATCCTGGCCCAAATAAACACAAGTACCCTATTTTTACTTTTATACTTGTCCAGTAACAATGCAACAACTTTTTTCATATTTTAATTTTTAAACTAGCTGAGAGATAATAGAATGTGTTTTATTTGCATGTTATGGATGGAGAGATATTTAATAGTGTAATCCTTGTTATGCCGTTTGATCCTGTTGTTTAAATTCACAACACTTTTGGGCACTTTATGTCAGCCAAGCACATCAGATAAATCGTTAAATATCGTTCCTACAGGAATTATTAATTTCTTTTGAAATATAAAATTTTCATTCATTTCATTTAAAAAAAAAAAAAAAAAGAATAAATTAAATACAACAAACAGCATCAGAGTATTTCAGCATCAAGGCGTTGTTTCTAAGTCACACAAATGAAAAATAAAAGGTTCTATTGCTGAAAGGAAAAAATATTGTAAGATTTACACCCAACTAACATTGAAGTATCCTTTTTATGACCTACTGACAGAACCAGGGAATTGCTCAAGGCAAACATTGTGACTCCTTCACAAAATTCTCCTAAATAAAAACAGAAACTCTTCACAAAATTATTTTCCATAAAAGTTACTTCAAACTATACTGAAAAAATTGTAAGGATTTAAGATGTGGGTAATTTGTAAACAAAACAAACTCACAAGAAAAGTAAATTTCAGAAAGAGGGGGAGGGCAAAGGAATTTTAAATGCCAGATTTTTTGTTACAAAAGTTTATTTTTCTCAAATCTATAATAAAAAAAAAAAAAACGGGTACCAACACAAGAAAGAAAAACAAAAACTGCCATTGACCCCTAATGTAAAATTATAAAGTAAAATTTACAATTTTAAATATTTATTATGGTTATCTATAATTTATTTTGCCCTTTTTCTGTGAAGTTCTTTTTTTACATACAAAAAGTAGATGTGTACCTAGATTGGATAATTTTAATTGTAGTAATGATATAATATGAGAAATATCCATTGTGTCTAAATATCAGTTTCATCGCCAATCAAATTATTTGCCTCTAACACAGGATATTAATACAGCCTGATTATTTTTATAGAGTGCTAATAACTGAAGAGCTTAGATGATAAAAGCAGTGTATGACATTTTAAAAAAAAAGGAAAAGAGTTGATCATGTGATTGAAGATAATCAATGATCCTCTACCATCTGTTAAATTACTATTTGAAAAAACAACAAAAAAAAAAAAAAAAAAAAAAAAAAAAAACAATACTCACAGAGATTTTAATTGATAAAAGAGGCATTTGACAGTAAAAACATTGTAATTATCCAATTTATTAGTTGATTTTCTGAAAGTATCACTTAACACCTTTATCAATCTAGCTCTTCAAATAATAAAATTAAATATTTACTCAGGGCAGGCACTACACATTTTGCTAACTCTTCTAATATGATAATGTACTTATAACATAATATAGGAATCAACCAACACATATTTAATTAAAATGTACTTTGAAGCAGCCTCATGTACAATAACAATTTTGGGTAAAGTATATCACTCATCACTGTATCTCTGAAGTGAAAAATTACCTCTGAGTTTTAAAATTAATCATTAAAACATTATGATTTATTAACAGTAATTTTTAAATAAAAACAATATTTTATTTATTTCAGTGTATAACTGCACTGCCACAAAATACATATGTACAGCACTGAATGAGCACAGCACTGAAATGAACATCAGAAACACATATTTAGGCTTTTAATTTGTCATAAGAAAAGCTAAAAAATAATTTTAGATGCGAGCTATATGGTATCAAACTACTGACAGATAAAATGACCTTCTGGATTATTTCTAAATCTTTAGATTCACGAGCGTCATTATTTAAAAAATTATTGTTTGAATCCACAAGGTAATAATAAGTTTCGTTGATTTTTTATTATGCATAACAAGAGCTTGTATAGACATTGATTTGTGAGGCATTATTTTCAAGACCCTTTAGCGGCGAAAACCCGTCAAAATTTGCGATTATGCTCTATACAAAGTGTTTGCTTTTGTTTTTTATTGAACACATACAACTTGTTACTAATATGACAAGAGGAATTATATTTTATCTTGTGTTGTTTATAACTGAGACAGCTGATCGATCTGTAGACTGTAGACGCTTGCGCAGTAAAAACTTGCCTTTGATTGGTTGGCGTAAGGGTTTATCTGTAACCAGTGAAAACGCTCTTAGGTTAAGGTTTTGGGTAGCTGAGGATTTTTAGGTCGTTAGAACGACCAGTGAAAACGCACCTTAATACCAAGTTACGACTGATCGCAGGAACGCCTATCCTACGATCGAGCGTAAGATACGGTCCAGCGAGGCACCGTAATCCCAGCCTTAGCTTTCCTTAAATTCGAGCGCGAATCTTTATTTAGGGCACGCTAAATGGACATCGGCCCTAGCGGACAACTGATTGCCTGCCCTGATAAGCCATATGCTCTATACAAAGTGTAAACGCAAAGTGTAAACGCAAAGTGTAAACGCAAAGTGTAAACGCAAACAATAGTGTAAACGCAGCATTAGAGGGTGACACCCGGGGCGGACCGCCCCCCTTACCTACCCCACTGTGCTGTACTTTAGAATGTTCCACGAATCTCTGAAGCTTGTTTCATTGCCACTTTTCCTGTCAATGCATAATTCAAAGTCAATTTAGGTTCAGATGGAAGGTTCTTTGAATTTTTTCGTCCAGAACATCATATACCAATCCATCTCGGATCATAGAATCCAACTGCGTCCAATTTTCAGACAGTTTCCTTAATTCAGCCGTGAATTCAGGAATGTTTTATTTCTCTTTTGAATTTTATTGAATTTGAATCGACAATGATTTTCGTGGAGGGCTCCCTAATTGTCTGTTTGTGTCAATCTTTACAAACCAAAATTATTTTTAAGTGCAACAAATGTGCAAAATCTATTATCCATGTCATGTTGTTTCTTTTTTAGCTGTATGTTAAACTGTATACAACCAGGCAAGTGTGACGTCACGTGCACTCTATCCATTAATATGATATAAGGATTTTTCCCGTCAGCCACTGGTTCCTCATGTCCGCCATATCGTCGTTAGAGCAACCACGAATTGTACAGTAGGAAGTAGCACAGTGGTGTGCAAGCAGGCATATTGGGGAAACCGAATCGCGGCCCCATGCAGCACTCGCCATACGAAATAAAAGACAAGTTATTACAAGCTCTGGACCACGAATATAATGTAAGTGTGATTGTTTGCATTATGTAAAGAAGTAAAGGTGAAAAAAACCTGCAATCCTGACAAAATGATGGAAGGAAAATGAGATCTTGACATCCGTGCATAGTATTTAACGTTAGGCATAACATTTTGTTTTAACGTTAAATACTAAATGCATGGCAGTTTTTGAATAGAAATACATGATTTCATAAGTTAATATATAGTTGATCGAAAACACTCTTTGTTTTCTTTTTTTATATGCCACAAAAACACCTGTTTTAAGCACGACATCAAGTTGATTTACCCATGCTAGATACACATAATCGCGTAGTCTAATATGTAAACGTCAAAGCACATGCGCGATTTAGTTATTTATTTGTGTATTCATTCTCAAAAATTGGCGCGTTTATTTAATACAATTATTGTTTTGTCATTATTAACTTGAATTAGTTAAAACTTTGGTTTCTGGAAAACGTGCAGCACTTATGCAACATATGCACTAAAGATTAGTGTAGTGTTGAATCTGGTTTTTGGTATGGGGATCTGTTCCAAATTTTGGTGTTTAGATATACATATTCATCTTAATTTTTTTTAATATCCATTTTACAGCATAGCTTATAATGTGTTTATGTCCTCCCTCCTCTTAACTCCTTCCCCATTGATGTTTGTTTACCCGAGTAATTTTGGGGGGGGGGGGGGGGGTGGCGGTCAGGTTGTATGGGATTGTATTGAAATCAAAACTTTTAACTGAAGATCAGAAGCTTTTAATTTCTTGCTAACTGATCATATTATTAACATTTCTAACTATAAGCAAAAAAATTATTTTACATTGACCTCTAATTTCAATGCTTAGAAATATTTCTAAAATCTAAGTTGTACATAGATATGTTTATTTTGTAGTAGTAATAAAAGTAATTCACTTGTCTTATATGTAATAAAGTGTAGTAATCAGTTAGTGTAATACATATTTTAATCAAGTTTTATATGCAACTGTAAACCAGTGTTTTGATGAACTTATTAATGGTTTTATTTAATTTTTGCTCTACTTTTGATTAAATCGTTTCATCTTAAATAGTAATTTATTGTACAGATGTTGAATCATGTTTATCAGAATTGTATTTCAAAGCTTATGTGTGTGTGTTTGCTTTAAAATTGGTTGTCAGCTTTATATACACTATATGTGTTATTCTATTATACGGGGAAAGTTAACTTTGGTATTTTGATGTACTTTTCAGTGTTTCATTGATATAGTTGAAAATTTCACAATTGGATCTTATAATTGAAAATAAAATACTGTTTGAAACATTATTTTTGAATTTTGTTTATTGTAGCGATTCCCAATCTGGAACAAATGCGGTATTCACCCTGAGTCTGCCATCTTATTTCTTTGTTGGTCATTTATAACCATTTTATGCTTAATTTTTAAAAATTTAGAGATTAAACATAAACAACAAAAATAAGTAAATCCAAATGAAGAAATTTAAAATCGTCAATGACCAACAAAGAAACAAGATGGCGGACTCAGAATGAATATGGCATTTGTTTCCCCAATCTTTTTGATTTGCAGAGTCCTTATAAAAGTAGTTTTCTATGATAGAGCCATTTATACATGTTGTATTTTAAATCTTACAAGTTAGTAATGTAAGGAATAGAGGTCACTGGAAATGTGTTGTTAGTAATGGAATATAAAAAGAAATCTAAACTGAATTGCACAATGTCCAGTTGGTGAAATTTTCTTTTTAAATCTTGAGTTTCCTGTAATTTATTCTCCACTATCTCAGACTATCACTCTCTACTTGGCTTTATCAAGGCTATCTACGAAAGTTCTTCCAAAGTTCAATAAATCGGTTTGTGTTAGTTGCAAGAGCAACACTAAGTCCATAAAGTAATATTCAAATAGTTTAATAAGATACATGCAGTTCCACTTTTTGAATACCTTTCTTATGAGGTTTAATTAATGATAATTGCAGGCGGAGACATTTTTAACACTTCTCTCCCACAAGTGTATTGTATGCTTTAAAAATCAAAATTGCAGTATAGATGTCTGTGGTCTGAAAGAAAAAGTGAATATACCTGCTAAACAAAATTGCCACATTTGGTTATAAGGTTTATTTCTGGTAACCCAGCTAGAACCACATGGGATAATTTCTGGCCAAAAATCATATAATTCTTATAAAAACTATTAAAGGTATTGTTCACAATTTTGGTATGGAATAAGCTACCTCTGATGGCTATCTATTAAAATGCTTAAACTTAAATATATATGCCCTTATAATTGAAATAATTATAATTTTTAAGTGACGAGGAATTACCCCAGAATTGAGTAATTCTTGGTCACTTCTGGGGATTTAAATAAAGTACATTGAACATTGAAAATCCAGAATCGGCAGGACCATGGCAATTCCGGATTTTGGAGGTCTGTTGAATATTTTTTATGACAATATTATAACATACAAAATGAAATTTTTTCCCCTAGTGCAAATAAACGACTATCAAATCGCCAAATTAAATAATAAAAAAGGAATGATACACTAAAACAACACTCAGTGATGTCGCTGTACTTGAAAAAACCTGGGTCCCCGGGACCCAGGATTTCCAAAAATCTTGGTCCCTTTTTTACAAAAGCGGGTCCCTATCAGTAATAATTCATCTTTTAAAGGAAGAAAAGAAACTTAGTTATTTGGAAAATATAAAATAAATGCATTAATTATTGTTTTAATAATAATTAATGAATTAAAACCAGTATTATTTGCACTCAAATAAGATATTTAAAAAAAATATTAAGAGAAATTTTCTTTACTTTTTTAAAAGAAAAAATGCAAGATACAATTTTAATTGTAAAATGTTTATTTGAGAGTAGAAGATACCAAGTTCCACTAACAAGTATCACTAATGTTCACATTTCTTTTAAAAAGGGGCAAGACGGGTTTATTGAAAAAGAATTTTTGCTGAAAAAAAAGATTACTTATGTTAAGTAAAGGTGTAATTTTTGTTGAATGAATGGTTGCTTTCATTATACTTCCCATTGAATTATTTGTCAGCACAGATCTGTGTTGAAATCGGACATTTTCCTTGGAAGGGAAATTTACATCTAAATCGTTAATAAGCATCAAATCCTAAATGTTCTGAAGGCAGGAGACATTTCAATGCAGTAAGAAGGAGGGGAGGAGGGGGGGTAGATTTTTCACTGGCTCACCTACTGAATACATTATCAAAGTACACTGAAATCATGCTGTATTTTTAAGAATCTCATTAAAAAAAAAAAAAAACCCATTTTATGAATTTTCTACCTATAAGTTTAGTTGGCACATCTTTTTTGGAGCTTTGACTAAATTCACGTTTTTTCTGCGTTACTTTGACGAAATTAGTGTTTTTTTCCGTGATCTTTTTGTCAAAATTTGCTATTTTTTGCGAGCCTGTCACGAAAATGTTTTTTCTGCGATAGTTTAACAAAATTCAGCTTTATTCCGCGATTTTTTTTTTTTTGACGAAATTCGTTATTTTTTCGCAATCTTTTGACGAAATACACTATTTTGTCTCAGACCTTTCACGAAAATAGCGTTTTTTCCAGGGCTGCGGAGTCGGTAGGAAAAATGACAGACTCCAACTCCTGGATTTTTGAAACAATCGACTCCAACTCCGGCATACACACAGGGTTTTTCAAAAAGATTGAAATGTGCTTTAATTTTTTACCTGTTGGAGATATATAGATAATGCAAATTGAAAAAGTGTTCAAAATAAAATAGTAATTAAGATTAAGGATCAAAAGAGACCGAAACCGAATTTCGGTAATATTTCTATTTTCGAGCGAAAACGAAAATTTCCAAAAAAAAGTTTAAGTAATTAACACATAATAAATATACATAGTTATTAATTAATTGTACGTGTAATTATACCTGTGGTCCAAGTTGGCTCTCTGTGACTCTGACCAAAACTTTTTATTTTCATATAAAATAAAATGTAATTGGCATGATCCATGTCAATTCAGGCAGCCAAAGAAAAAATCTTACCTTCATAGTCTCAGAAGTTTGTGAATTGAACATATGTTAAAATTCAGGAAAAAATAAGATACTTGTATATTTTTGTTTTGCCCCAAAAAATTCCTGGCCCGAGATACAGGCCACCAAAGATGGCATCCCGGGCACCATTTCCAAATCTCCATTTTTGATAAAAATTTTAAAGTGCTCTATCTCTAGAACGGTGCAAGATATTTTGTTCTGTTTTTTTTTTATTTTAAAGATAATATTCTTCCGTTCAAAATGATATACCCAATTTTGAAAAATGTATTCAACTTTTCTTGTGGCAACCTTTTTCAAAAAAAATTTTTTTTTCAAAAATTTTTTTTTTGAAAATGCAAATTCCAAAAATTTTGATTTTTTTGCTGTTGATCAATACCATTGGGAACTACCTTCACTGTAAAGGAGAACTTCCACTTTTGAGTTTAACAAATTTTAGAAACATTTAAAAAATTCAGAGAATTTTACAGGAATTGTATATATACAGTTCCAGTAAAAGTCACTTAATTTTTGCTTATTTGTATCATATTTGTAAGGATAAGCCTACTATATATCCTAAACAAGTTAGAAATTTCAATATCAAATGTGCGTGCGTGCGTACTATAACTAGTTTTATAAATATTCAGATCTTGGTGCAATAAGTGTTACACTCTTGGGCAAAAAGGCATGAATACAAAATTTACTATGATTCTATATATTAAATTCAGTAATACGGAAGTAATATGAATCCATCTTAAAAGGACTTAATCGCCATGGCAACCTAGAATCCTTACCTATCATGGTATATCATTGAATCAATTATGTATTATAGAATTTTTAAATAGAATGAAGAAAACTTTTATTAATGTCTTTTATGTTTTAACTTGATTTTCATAGCATTTGAAGTGACACATACTTCATTTTCAATACCGAACAAAGTAAAACAATCTCAGTAACATATATCAATTACACAGCAGTACAAATTATATTAATACAAGTTAGAGTTCAGACAGATGGGCAGACAAATCGAATCCATAAAGACTTTCAACTATGTCGGAAATTGTTAAAAACACATAAATAGGTCGGAATTTGACTTTTAGAAATTTGTCAATCGATGGAAGCATATTTGAATACTTTCATACAACCCTGTATTTTACCTACTATCTTTATATACATGCCACTATTTAGCTAATATTTAATTAAGATTAAAACATCCTTAAAGCCAGTGAAATCACACTTCCAGAGATTATCATCCATAGACGGCCATGTATCTAATTCTTTGCGTGGACCTGTATATCATTTTATCTATATTCTCCAAACATATCTTGGTATACTAAATGTAGTTCAGTGTAAAAATGCATAACTCATTTAAAAATCACCTTTAAGCTACTTTCATTCATACTCAGTAAACCCTTAAGATTTCTTTTGTGTAGCCCTGTAGATGATCTACAGCATTTATGCACACAACGTAATATGGAAAAATTTAGTTAAACTTAAAAACTCAATAACTAAAAATGCACTTCCAGCAATACCCTTACGATTTCTTTTCTGTAGCCCTGTATATGATCTACAGCCTTTATATACACAACGTAATATGGCAATATTTAGTTAAACTTAAACTCAAATCGCAACTAACAAGTTGGAAATTGCTCGTCAAATGTGGCAAATGAGGTGCGTTCATACTATAGCTAGTTTTATAATTATTTTTTGCATCCCATATTGTACTGAATGTATATTTTTTTGCACTTCATAAGTGCATAGTCTGTAATATCATTAAAATGCACTGCAATAATTTCTTTCCCATTCCCCGTAATGAAACGGAAAAATTTTGACTGTCCCTGTAATTAAACTATACATCCGATTTTCATAAAATTTGAAATGGCTCGACAAAATTTTGCAACAATGATATATTTAAAATTTCAGACCATTCAGAAGGCTGTAACATCATTAAAATGCACTTGCAATAATTTTCCCCATTGGCCGTAATGTAAAGAAAAACTTTTGACTGTCCCTGTAATTAAACTATACATCCGATTTTCATAAAATTTGAAATGGCTCAACAAAATTTTGCAACAATCATATATTTGAAGTTTCAGACCATTCGGTTGGGTAGTTTTTGCTCTGTTATATGCGGACAGACAGACAGACGGACGGACTGAACGACGACTATAGGTGCTACGTATTTATATAATTACGAATGCACCTAAAAATGCACTTCCAGCAATTATCACTAATGTAATGTATTTCCGATACAGTAAAGTATCCGAAATCTTTTGTGTGTTCCTGTAAATACTATGCACTTTCTATTACACCGGAAGTAATTTGTTGTAAACCTCAGCAACATATATGGTTCCATATTCTAAAAGAATTCCATTACATAATGGTATGCTTCTGTCTATTGACATAAATTTCTAAAAGTAAAATTCCGACCTATTTATGCGTTTTTAACAATTTCCAACATAGTTGAAAATGAAAGTCTTTATGAATTCGATTTGTCTGCCCATCTGTCTGAACTCTAACTTGTATTAATATAATTTGTATTGCTGTGTAATTGATATATGTTACTGAGATTGTTTTACTATGTTCGGTATTGAAAATAAAGTATGTGTCACTTAAAATGCTATGAAAATCAAATTAAAACATAAAAGACATTAATAAAAGTTTTCTTCATTCTATTTAAAAATCCTATAATACATAATTGATTCAATGATATACCATGATAGGTAATGATTCTAGGTTGCCATGCGATTAAGTCCTTTTAAGATGAATTCATATTACTTGCGTATTACTGAATTTAATATGTAGAATCATAATAAATTTTGTATTCATGCCCTTTTTGCCCAAGAGTGTAACTTACTGCACCAAGATCTGAATATTTATAAAACTAGTTATAGTACGCACGCACCTCATTTGCCACATTTGATATTGCAATTTCTAACTTGTTTAGGATATATAGTAGGCTTATCCTTACAAATATGATACAAATAAGCAAAAATTAAGTGACTTTTCCTGGAACTGTATACATACAGTCCCTGTAAAATTCTCTAAATTTTTTAAATGTTTCTAAAATTTGTTAAACTCAAAAGTGGAAGTTCTCCTTTACAGTAAAGGTAGTTCCCAATGGTATTGACCAACAGCAAAAAAATCAAAATTTTTAGGATTGGCATTTTCGAAAAAAAAAAATTTTTTTTGAAGAAAATTTTTTTTTTTTTTTTTTAAAGGTTGCCACAAGAAAAGTTGAATACATTTTTCAAAATTGGGTATATCATTTTAAACAGAAGACTATTATCTTTAAAATAAAAAAAAAACGCAACAAAATATCTTGCACCATTCTAGAGATTAGAGCACTTTAAAATTTTTATCGAAAATCGCGAATGGGAATTGGTGCTGGGGATGTCATCTTTGGCGGCCTGTATCTCGGGCCAGGAATTTTTTTGGACAAAACAAATATACAGGTATCTTACTTTTTCTTAAATTTTAACATATGTTCAATTCAAAAACATCTGAGACTATGAAGGTAACCTCCCCTGCCTGAGTTGATATGGATTCAGCCAATTAGTAATTCATCAATGGCACAAAATGATTTTCTAATTATGAATTTCATCTAATTAAAAAATCTTTTACGTATACATACCTCGATTTATCTTTTACAATGAATTTTGTAAAGGATCATCTGTTCTACTAGAACTTTCTCAAAATTTGAAACACTTCTGTTTCAAACTAAAAAAATTCTATTAAAGTTAAGTCTGCAGCTTTTCATGAGCAAGTGAAAAGAGTCTTCAAATTTTAGTCATATATGCATTTGTTGTTTTTAAATTTGCACTCGCATCTTGAGTCAGTCGAGACTGATAATTATAAACACTGAAGTTCACAGCAATAAATTAAAAGTGTCTCATATGAGTCAATACAGCTCGAATCAATGAGTCGTCATGAAAATTTCCAAAGGAAAATACGAGAATTTTGGAATACAGATAGTTTCGGTTCGACCGAATTTTCAGCAGCATTTTCGTTGAAAACGATTTTTTTATCTAAACTCGGATGTTGAGCCGAAAATGAAACCGAATTTTCAGTTGATCTCTAATTAAGATTACATTCGTTAAACGTTTATATTGAGTTAGTGTAAGGTTATACTGAGTTCGGCCACTAATTTTTAAAAAGCTAATCCTTTTAAACAATTTTTATACAGTTCTGAATCCCATAAATTATTTAGTTGTGTGTTGGGGGGTGAGGAGTTTATGTACAACAAGGAAAACAACAAAATGTCCATTCTTTTACAACCAAAACTAACAGAGTGATGATACATTGAGTTTTATGAAATTTCAGGGCTTTGAGTACTAAAAAATGAACTAGCCTTTTTTAGTGCAAAACAGCTCCGAATTTTTATAAAAAAAAAAATAACATTAATTTTAACATTTACAGTCTTACTCGGTGTGTTTTGGTCGTTGAAGAATGGAATTTTTACTGCTTTATTTGTCAGAGCACGGAGAAAATTTCACTAAATATAAGTTATATGACCCAAGGACTATACAAAATTTAAAAAGGTGTAACAAAATTATCTTAAATCTTATATATTTTTTAAACAGACAAACACACGCACACAAAACAAGAATAAAAGTAATAGATGCTACAGCATGAAATTTGAAAGCATAAATATTTAGCAAATGGATTATTTATATTTTCTTCGTACAAAATTGAACTAAAATATGAAATTTTCTATAAATAAACTTGTAGGACATTTCGCCATATCTCAGAAGCAGTTGTAAGTAGAAGCAGGAAATTTAAGATAACAAACCTACTAAAAAATAGTTAAACGCGAGTACTTCAGTGATTTTAGATCTTTTTACTTTATTATGTCGCCAACATCGATTTTAACTGGATAAGGTAAGATTATACAAATAAGACAACACTTACAGATATTTGATTAGATATTAAGATTTTTTTTTTTTCATCATTGCTAAATATATTTCGTTTGATTCTAGATTCTTTTAGAGAAACCAACTAGGGTAGCGGGCGAAGGATGCTAGTGTCTAATATTTTATTTTTATAACGCCGTATAATGCACATTTATAAATTTAGATTCGGAATGTGCAATACATTAAATAAAAATAGTAATTATTTTACATTTAAAAAGATTCACTTACCTAAATATAATTTGAAATTACAGATACGAACAAAGGATTTCTATCTTGCCAGCTGAAAATTAAAATCAAATTACGCGAAAAGAGCATATGCCTTGCCTGCTTAAGAAACAAAGATATTTTTAATTTGAACTTTGAACAGAATGAGTAAAAGAAAATTGTGCTTCGGCTGCACTTTATGTGAAAGATTGGCAAGTTATCATCGCCTTTCATTCATAGACGTAAATGCTGTTATCTGCATTTACACTATACTAATAAAATCTTAAATAAATTAATGCCGATTTCGGTGGGTTAAGTTGGGGGGGGGGGGGGGGGATCGACGAATAAGGAATAATCATGAAAAAAAGTCGACGAATAAGGAATAATCATGAAAAAAATGTGAGTAAATAGAAAAATCTTAAACCAGCCATTCTGAGGCATGAAATGAGTTTCTTCACTTTCCTCTCAAAATTCATGAAATAATTGTTTTTTGTAACGGTAGATTAGAATTAGGGTCCTCCGTCGGATAAGATAACCAAATTTACCCGGAACCAGATAGACTTTAAATGCTTAGGATTAGGTTTTGACACTTTTGATTTGACCTGATTTTTCAAAAGAAAATATGTACTGAATATTTTTAAAATGAAAAATCTATATATTTGAATATTAATGAGTGTATTTTTAAGTTCGTTTTTATACAAAAAAGATAAAATTGTAGGCTTTTTTCATAATTGTTTATTCTATAAAATATGAACTTATTTTCTTTCGTCTCGAATTAGGGTCGGATTGACGAT
This sequence comes from Maratus speciosus, assembly GCA_963932465.1. Classification (NCBI taxonomy): domain Eukaryota; kingdom Metazoa; phylum Arthropoda; class Arachnida; order Araneae; family Salticidae; genus Maratus; species Maratus speciosus. The sequence continues at coordinate 177,748,554 of OZ010787.1, forward strand.
TTTTTTTCCATTTTCGGATTTGGTTGACTAATTCCTTTTTGTCGGGTTTTGGGTTGACTTTCAGATGAAATTTCAGATTCGAGTCGGGTGCAACCCGGCCCTTGGAAAGACTCTAGTTGGTGCTTAGAAACAGAAGAACGCCTAAGTTTTGGGTAAGAAATATTTAAGAAGTCTGCAGTTTTTTGTTTTAATGAGAAAAATTCTGTATGAGTTCAGTTGTCAGATATTGTCGTGATAGATTCATCAATTTCATATTTTTCACGCGTTCTCTTTTATCTGAAATGCTGAAAAATAAGGCAGTATAAGCTGGACAAAGGGTCCATTGTTATCTGAAATAGATTGTTGCATTCGTTAGGGTGTGACTCGAACGGTGGTTTGGATTGAGTTGGCGCTAAATGTTTTTCGTTAAGGGCCAGTCTGATAATTACTATTGCGGGTTCGGGTCGGGTTGACCAGAATTTTCAAAACTAAATCCACAATATTGTTTAACTTATAAGTCGAATAAGTAAATATATATTCATTTTCCTACACAAAACAAAAGTGCTGTTAGAGATGACTATTTTTCCTAATTCCAATAAAATTTTGATTTTATTTCATTTCGGATCAGGTTCAGGTTTCTTTCCGGTTCGCTTCGGATTGACTTAAAATATAAATTTCTGGATCCGACCCGAACACGGATGGACAGAGGTTAAATTAAAACATCTATTGTCTGAGATTCCTTCATTGGGTTGGGTAGTCGGACAGACACGGGGTTCGGGTTGAGTTGGACTTAATTTACAAAACACAATAAAAAAAACAAAATAAAACAAACTTTCAAATCTCACTTTAATTATTGCACGTCTATGAGCTGAAGAAGAAAGTCAATGAATCAATTTAATGACTGATGTAGGGAAAATATCACATCCGCCCTTTTGCCTTATATTTACTCATTAACATGTCAATAAACTGTAAAATAAGTAAATATTTATTAATGTATAGTTAAAAAAATAATTCAGTTCATAAATTTAAAATAAGCATAATTGGTTTTATTTTTTATTTCACTTCAAATTGTTCAACAAAAAGTTCGGAGTCTGAGTCGGCATATGTTTAGTGACTCTGACTCTTTTCACCGAAAAATGACTCAGGCTCCGCAACCCTGGTTTTTTCTGTGATATTTTGATGAAATTTGTGCTTTTTTCATGATCCTTTGACAAAAATCTGCTTTTTTACGCTATTTTTTGACCACACTCAGTATTTTTAGGGGATCTTTTGACGAAATACGCTATTTTTTTGCAATCCTTTGACGAAAATAGACCTTTTTTATGCGATATTTTGATGAAATTTGCACTTTTCGCAATCCGTATACAAAATTTGGCTTTTTTCCGCGATTTTTCGATGAAATTCGCTATTTTTTCGCGATCTTTTAACGAAATACGCTAATTTGTTGCGACCCTTTTACGAAAAGCGTGTTTTTTTCCCACTATTTTGATGAAATTTGTGCTTATTTCCACGATTTTTTGACAAAATTTGCCTTTTTTTCGCGGCCGTTTTATGAAAATTGCTCTTTTTACGCAATATTTTGATGAGATTTGTGCTTTTTTTCGCGATTCTTTGACGAAAATCTGCTTTTTCCTGCAATTTTTCAACGAAATTACACATCCCGTGGGGCGCATAAGAGCTATTTTTTTGCGTCCCGTCTCAGATTTTTCGTGTAATTTACGCGCTATATCGTGTCCGCGGCATCCCTGACACTTATGCTCAAATTAAATATACATATAAAACACAATAAATTAAAATATAGTACACAGCAGATAATATAGGAGTGATTCTATTCCAAATTTTCTGAAAAATTTAAAAAATCGGCCATCAGTCCGAAAAATCAGACATTTAAAAAAAGCTCGAGAAAAAAAATCAGATAATTGTGTTCCGGGTGTACCCCGGATTTCTGATTGATCCTTCCGCGTTTATGAGATTGTTATGTTTAGTGGAAAATTCAGATACAGTAGAATCTCGATTATCCGGAAATTTTCGGATAATCGAGAATGCTTCAATTTTAAATTAAGGAGAAATATATGCAATATTTCTTATGGTGAATAAATTACCTCAATTTTAATTTCGAAATTAAGTACCTTTTACATATATCACAAGGGTTTGAAAAAATATTTTGTTTGTCGCAGTTTCGATTGCCTTTGCTTTGAAGCTCTATCATGGAGTTCTTTAATATTATTAGTTGGCCAGTATCAGTCTTTCTGCTGCTCAAGCCATGCCAAACTTTTTGCAAAACATTCAAAAGCTTCAGAATTGCTAATTTGTTCGTTATCTTCGTTTCCCTCCGCAGCTTATGGGAGCTCAAGTTAAATTCAAAGGAACTGTAAGAAAGAGGATCGAAAATATTTATATGTACTCGTATTTCAGAAAGGACTGCTTGCACCATAAGGAATATGATAGTTAAAAAAACCTTTCAAAATAGATTTTGCACACAAGGAATGTGATAGTAAAAAAAAAAAAAAGCTTTTTAAGAATGGATTTCGGCTAACCGAGAGTTTCGGATAAAAGAGGTTCTACTGTATTAAAAAATATCATGAATTTCGACAAATGGTCATTGAAAAAAAATAAATTCCTCAATCGTTTGCTCAAAAAATTGACAATTTCGTCATAGGATTGCTGATAAGATGTGAATTTCATCAGAAAATCTCTAAATAAACACAAATTTCGTCAAAGGATCGTGAAAAAAGCACAAATTTCGTCAAAGGATCGTGAAAAAAGCACAAATTTCGTCAAAGGATCGTGAAAAAAGCACAAATTTCGTCAAAGGATCGTGAAAAAAGCACAAATTTCGTCAAAGGATCGTGAAAAAAGCACAAATTTCGTCAAAGGATCGTGAAAAAAGCACAAATTTCGTCAAAGGATCGTGAAAAAAGCACAAATTTCGTCAAAGGATCGTGAAAAAGCACAAATTTCGTCAAAGGATCGTGAAAAAAGCACAAATTTCGTCAAAGGATCGTGAAAAAAGCACAAATTTCGTCAAAGGATCGTGAAAAAAGCACAAATTTCGTCAAAGGATCGTGAAAAAAGCACAAATTTCGTCAAAGGATCGTGAAAAAAGCACAAATTTCGTCAAAGGATCGTGAAAAAAGCACAAATTTCGTCAAAGGATCGTGAAAAAAGCACAAATTTCGTCAAAGGATCGTGAAAAAAGCACAAATTTCGTCAAAGGATCGTGAAAAAAGCACAAATTTCGTCAAAGGATCGTGAAAAAAGCACAAATTTCGTCAAAGGATCGTGAAAAAAGCACAAATTTCGTCAAAGGATCGTGAAAAAAGCACAAATTTCGTCAAAGGATCGTGAAAAAAGCACAAATTTCGTCAAAGGATCGTGAAAAAAGCACAAATTTCGTCAAAGGATCGTGAAAAAGCACAAATTTCGTCAAAGGATCGTGAAAAAGCACAAATTTCGTCAAAGGATCGTGAAAAAAGCACAAATTTCGTCAAAGGATCGTGAAAAAAGCACAAATTTCGTCAAAGGATCGTGAAAAAAGCACAAATTTCGTCAAAGGATCGTGAAAAAAGCACAAATTTCGTCAAAGGATCGTGAAAAAAGCACAAATTTCGTCAAAGGATCGTGAAAAAAGCACAAATTTCGTCAAAGGATCGTGAAAAAAGCACAAATTTCGTCAAAGGATCGTGAAAAAAGCACAAATTTCGTCAAAGGATCGTGAAAAAAGCACAAATTTCGTCAAAGGATCGTGAAAAAAGCACAAATTTCGTCAAAGGATCGTGAAAAAAGCACAAATTTCGTCAAAGGATTGCGAAAAAAGATTTTCGTCAAAGGATTGCAGGAAAAAGATTTTCGTCAAAGGATTGCAGGAAAAACTGAAATATCGTCAAAGGATCGCTTGAAAATTCAAATTTCGTTAAAGGATCACGGGAGAAAAACATGAATTTAAAGAATCGCCGAAAAAACGTGAATTTCATCAAAGGACCGCATAAAAAACAATTGGAACTAGGAAGGATTTTCCCCATCCCGGAATCGCAGAAAAATCGTCATTTTTGCCAGAACATCGCAGGAAAAACCGAAATATCGTCAGAGGATCGCAGAAAAAGCACAAATTTCGTTAAAGAAACGGGAAGGGGGTGTGTGTGTAAGAGGGGCGACACAAATTTCGTCTAATGATCACAAAATAAACAGATATCGTCAAAGGATACAGAAAAAAGGCAGAAAATTTGCAAAAGATCTTGAAAAAAACAAGATTTTCGTCAAAAGATTGCTGGGGAAACTCAAATTTCATTAAAAGATTCCCCCCCCCCCCAAAAAAAAATCTTTAAAGAATCGTGGAAAAAACATTAATTTCGTCAAATGACAGCAGAAAAAACACATAATTAAAACTGGCAGGGAATCCCCCGCCCCCTTCCTTCGGAATCGCGGGGGGGGAAAACACTGTTTTTGTCAAAAGATCGGGATAAAAAAACTATTTTCGTCAAAGGATCGCTGGAAAAACGGAAATATCATCAAGGATCGCAGAAAAAATGGAAATTTTGGTAAAGGATCACGGGGGGGGGAACATGGATTTCTTTAAAGAATCGCGAAAGACTGTAAATTTTGCCGAAAGATTGTGGGGGGAAATAAACGCGAATTTCGTGAAAAGATGTCAGGTAAAACACATAATTACAACAAGAAGTGATTCTCCCCACCCTTCTCTGCTGTAACTTTTCAGGAAAGTTGCTGTTAATTACATATTTTTTTTTTTACTCTGAATCACCCCTGATATTGTCATCCATCTCAATCTCTGTACAAAAATGTCCAAAAGTGCGTATCTGTAATGTGTAATACCCAGGAAGAAAGCAGGAAAAAGAAATTTACCTTGTGTAAGAGCAAAGCTAAAAAAACAAAATTTCTATATATTTTTCTTTCTTTCACTAATACTTAGCCATTTAGAAGTAAAATTGGATTGGTTTTGACATTTTTTTTTTTTTACTGTTTTCAAATAACTAGGTGCCATATATATGACTATAGGTGAAAACTGGGAAATTGAGTTAGTAGCCAGTGGCCGGTAGACTCAGTTTCATTAGTGGCCACTTTTTAAAGTTAGTGGCCACTATGTTTCAAACTTTCTCGGGATCTAGATAAACTATAATTGTTGTATGTATACATATTTTCTATAAATCAGTTTTATACCAGCCAACTGTTCATGATAAAAATAGGGACACAGTTGAAATTCAAGAAAATTACTTTAAAACTACAAAATTGTTATCATATTAATTTCTTTAGAATATATTTTTGGATACAAATAAACACAATTATCAATCAGATTACTGTTACTTTCTTTACATAAAAAGTTAGTAACTAAATCAAAATTCCAACAACTAGGTGTATACAAAATAAAAAAAAAAAAAAAAAATCAAACAAAACATAATAAAATGTTATTTCAATTTTATTTAATAATTAAATCTGTTATTAACATACCATATACATTACATACAGTTGAAATCTAAGCTGGTGAGTGTATTTCGCAGGATTAAACAGTATCTCTTGCAGAAAAATAATCTAACTGATCAAACACATTGAAGATATTGTTATGTCCTTACCCCTTTAGGGTCCAATTTTTTTTTTCAATTTTGAGAACAAAATTACTTTTATTTTAATAATCTTAATCGTAGCTATCCAAATAGATTTACTGATATGATAATAGGTTAAGAGTTTTTGGAGACGTTTGGAAAATCTCGTATTACAAGAGGGTTTAACAGATATTACAACTTTATAATGTTTTTTGTGTTTTACCACACGATTCATTCAGAAAAGTAAAATATATTTAAAATTTAAAGAGTGAAATATATGTATAAAATAAATTACTAAATGTCCAAACATAAATGAACTCATAATAAGAAAAGCATAGCTATATACTATAATTACACTATGTGTAGATAGTAACAAAAGTAATTTTTAAGACAAAATAATACTTGATGAAAAGACATATACTATTAGTAGTAAACCAGGCCCGAAAGGGTTAAAATCCACTTGCATTTGCATCCAGTGAGAAAAAAAAAAAAAAAAAAAAAAAAAAAAAAGGAATAAATTATTTGAAATACATGTGGAATCAAAGCTGATGAATATATTTTGCATAAAACTATATTTCTTCAAAAAAAATCCAACTGAAGAGAAAGCATGGCGAAAAATTGAAAATACAGCTAAATCGCTGCAATCTGCTTGCATCCGGTAGGAAAATAAATTAATCAGTTTGCTAATTAGATGTAATCAAAGTAGAGATGCATATTTCCATGAAAAAAGTTGTATTTTAGTTGGTGATCGATAAGATTTTTATCGCCACTTGGCGAGTGGCGATCGATGGCCGATATTTTAATCGCCACTTTTACAACTTTAGTCGCCACGTGGCGACTGCTAATTTACCCCTATATATATGACTTGCATTAAATCTACTAAGAGATCTCACTTAAAGATGAAAATAAGCACTCGGCGACTAAACGTGGAAAACTGGCGACTAAAAATATGGAAAGTACCGGCCAAATGCAGGATTTTCCAAAGGGATTTCGTCAAAGAATCGCGGTAAAAAAACCCGCGAATTTTATCAAAAGATCGCGAAAATACGCAAATATCGTCAATAGATCGCGAAAAAGCTAAGTTCGTCAAAGAATCGCTCAGAAACCCAAATTTCGTCAAGTGATCGCGGAAAAAACGCATATCGTCAATAGATCGCGAAAAACTAACTCGAATTTCGTAGAAGAATCTCGAAAAAAAACGAGAATTCCGTCAAAAGATCACGTAAAACGCACATTTCGTCAAAAGATTGCGGAAGAAAACGTAAATTTCGTCGAAGGATCGCGAAAAAACCCAAACATCGTGAATGGATCGCGCAAAAACACAAATATCGTGAATAGATCGCGAAAAAGCACAAATATCGTCGATAGATCGCGCGAAAAAACGCAAATATCGTCGATAGGTCGCGCGAAAAAACGCAAATGTCGTCGATAGGTCACGCGAAAAAGCGCAAATGTCGTCGATAGGTCGCGCGAAAAAGCGCAAATGTCGTCGATGGGTCGCGCGAAAAAGCGCAAATGTCGTCGATGGGTCGCGCGAAAAAGCGCAAATGTCGTCGATAGGTCGCGCGAAAAAGCGCAAATGTCGTCGATAGGTCGCGCGAAAAAGCGCAAATGTCGTCGATAGGTCGCGCGAAAAAGCGCAAATGTCGTCGATAGGTCGCGCGAAAAAGCGCAAATGTCGTCGATAGGTCGCGCGAAAAAGCGCAAATGTCGTCGATAGGTCGCGCGAAAAAGCGCAAATGTCGTCGATAGGTCGCGCGAAAAAGCGCAAATGTCGTCGATAGGTCGCGCGAAAAAGCGCAAATGTCGTCGATAGGTCGCGCGAAAAAGCGCAAATGTCGTCGATAGGTCGCGCGAAAAAGCGCAAATGTCGTCGATAGGTCGCGCGAAAAAGCGCAAATGTCGTCGATAGGTCGCGCGAAAAAGCGCAAATGTCGTCGATAGATTTAAAATAGATTGGAAATTTAAAATAGATTGGAAATTAGTATCTTAAGTTTATTCAAAACAATATGAATTAAAATACTCTTATTTATTACATAAATTACTTATTTACTCTAAACTTATATATTTTAAAATTAAATATTCATTGACATAAATGTACTTACTGGCGACTAAAGCAATTATTCTCATTAGCCAGTAACTGGCTACTAAAAAATATCAACTTACCGGTCAGTGGCCACTAAGCTAATTTCCTTATTTTCATCTTTAATCTCACTCTTTACACATAATTTGTACTTGTTTCATGAGTACTTGGAATAAATTTATTTACTGATTATAGAATTCAAATTTTGCATATTTAGCAAGATAAATTGCACTCTTCACTTGAAGACATTTATTTAGCTTTCAGTGAAATTAATGTAAGTTTACCAAATTGTTTTTCTGCAATTGTATATTTCAAACAATTGCTGAAATATGTCATTTGATTGCCATGCTGTTGCAGCATCAGTTGTTATATAAATTGATATTGGTATATTTTGCGTCGATAATTTTCAGGGTTTTTCACTTTGTATCAATTTTCAGGGTTTTTCACTCTGAGTCACAATCACCCCTGAAAAATTGGAAAAGAAAACAAACTTCTTAACCAGGGGTGTAAAAATACCAGGCGCCAGGGCGACTAAATTTTTGACACTGGTGCCTAGATATGTCTTAGGAAATGAAAAATAATTTGTATTTATAACCTTGATTATTTATGGATTTTTTTTTCTTTTATTTCCATGCGCAAAGGAAAAGAGAAAAAAAAACAACCAAAAAAAAAAAAAAAAAACGAAGTTCTCTTTCACTGAACTGGACTGATATTTACAGAAATGATGGAAAAATTAAGACATTGCAAATCGCTATCGGGAGGATTTTATACTACAAAAGCATTTGATCCTACAAAAGCAGTTGAACGCTGGTACTTTACATCAAAAACAAGACACATGAGCGGTCATAAACATCATAAAAATTTACAAGCAAATGAGGACAAAACAATAAGTTAACAGTATTGATTTATGGCATATATTATAGTCCTTGAAGTGCATTACATATTTCTACTTTTGAGGTGTTTAAAGAAGTTTTTAATGATTATTATTTGTATTTTACATCAGCACTTCCAATTTTTTATTTCGATATTTATAATTTTATGTAACATTACTTTTTTATACAAGAAAAATTTGTCATGTGTCAGATATATTTCATTAAAAAGAGTAATTTGTATGTACTATTATTAACTTATACTTTAATTTCATTTTACAAATTTATCGATTGTACCTGGCTCCTAGATTTTCAAAAAAATTTTACACCCCTGTTCTTAACATAAAATCCTTTTGTTAAAAATATGAGTGAATCTTGTATCTGCAAATAGTTACATCATGCATTCTTTTCTCGGAAGGTTTAGAGTCTTGAGGGCAGGGTTGCAAAAAAACCGGCTAAAATAAAAAAAAAAGCCACGCCAGTGGCTTTTATTGATTTTAACTGGCTTTTTTGGCCAAAATTGGCTTTTATACAGTGAAGCATTTTAATTATAAATGACACATTTTTATGTGCCTTTTTATGTTAGTTTTAAAGACATTTGAGGTAGAAATCAATATAACCCAATTTGTCAATAATGAAGATATAGGTGAAAATGGGCGGTCGCCACTCGCCACGTGGCGATTAAAGTTGTAAAAGTGGCGATTAAAAAATCGGCCATCGATCGCCACCCTAGTCGCCATTCGCCAAGTGGCGATAAAAATCTGTTATTGATCGCCAAATAAAATATAGCTTTTTTCATAGAAATATGCATCTCTACTTTGATTACATCTAATTAGCAAACTAGTTAATTCATTTTCTTACCGGATGCAAGCAGATTACAATGATATAGCTGTATTTTCAGTATTTTGGCCTTCCGCCATTGCCCTTCAGTTGGATTATTTTTTCAAGAAATAGTTTTATTCTGCAAAATATATTCATCAGCTTTGATTCCATTATGCATTTCAAATAAATTATTCCTTTTTTTTTTTCATCGGATGCAAGCGTGCTTTAAGAACATTGCAGTATTTTCAATATTTTGACTCCTGCCACATGCTTACAGCTTAGTATAGGTGAAAATTGGCGGTCGCCACTCGCCACGTGGCGATTAAAGTTGTAAAAGTGGCGATTAAAAAATCGGCGATCGATCGTCACCCTAGTCGCCACTCGCCAAGTGGCGATAAAAAATCTGTTATCGATCGCCAAGTGAAATTTAGCTTTTTTCATAGAAATATGCACCTCTACTTTGATTACATCTAATTAGCAAACTGGTTAATTCTTTTTCTTAACGGATGCAAGCAGATTACAATGATATAGCTGTATTTTCAATATTTTGGCTTTCCGCCATTGCCCTTCAGTTGGATTATTTTTTTCAAGAAATAGTTTTATTCTGCAAAATATATTCATCAGCTTTGATTCCACATGCATTTCAAATAATTTATTCTTTTTTTTTTTTTAGCCAGATGCAAGCGTGTTTTAAGAACATTGCAGTATTTTAAATATTTCAACTCCTGCCACATGCTCACCAGTTAGATTATTTTTCTTCAAGAGATATTGTTTAATCCTGCGAAAATACACTCACCAGCTTAGATTTCAGCTGTATGTAATCATGTGTGCAGTATGTTAATAACACATTTACTTATTAAATAAAATCCAAATAACATTTTATTGGGTTTTATTTATTTTTTTTATTGTATACACCTAACTGTTGGAATTTTGATTTAGCTATTTTTTATATAAAGAAAGTAATAGTAATTTGATTGGTAATAGTATTTATGAACATATACAAATAATCTAAAAATATATTCTAAAAAAATCAATATAAGATTTTGTGGTTTTAAAGTAATTTTCTTGAATTTTGACTGCTTCCCTATTCTTATCATGAATAGTTGGCTGGTATAAAACTGACTTATAGAAAAATATGTATATATACAACAATTATAGTTTATGTAGATGTCAAAACGAAACGAACGAAAGGAAACGAAATTTCATGTTTGTTTCTATAGTTATAAATACGTACTTGAGCAATTTTATTAAAATTAAAATTAGGGATGCACTGGATATTGATTTCACCGGATACCGGATATCTGAAGCTCCTTTGCCTGCCGGATTCGGATATCCGGCACTAGATATGTTTTTAGTTATATGGTGAATTATTTCTTTATATAATGGCACCTCAGAACAATAAATTACAAACATGTTTCACACATCATTAAAACATTTTAAATGTATTGAAATATAATTTACAAAAACTATATTTCTTTGAATATCAGGGCGTGAAATTCAAGTTTTCCCCAGGAGGGGAGTTTCCTAACCAAAATTTATAAATGCAGGGGAGTTGAACTGTTAAAAAGGAAAAAAAAATCTTTAAACTTCGTTATTTTTTATGTCCCACTTAAAGAATTACATTTATACAGACATGACAAAATACCATTGAAATAATTTAAATTAACGACAAGATAATTATCTAAAATTTTTATTTTATTAAAACAAAGGAACAGAATCAAGCTTTATATATACCATGTCTATTTTTCACCTTTACTCCATTTTGAGTGCTTTAGCCTCTTTCACAAGTTACACTTTTGACAAACAGCACAAAGCAACTTTTGTAAGTTTAGAAATTATCGGAAACACATGGTTATGCTCTCTTAAAAAATTTTAGAAAACTTTTCAAAATCTGATGTGCACTAACTTTTAATCTACATGAATAATGCATATCGGTGATTGTATGTCACTTCTGAACAGATTTGTTTTATTATATCCTTAGTGAAATTTTAGTCAAAACTGTAATCCCTGGTATTTTCATTAATTGAACTATGAGCAAAGGGAAAAAACATCTCAAAATACGTAAATCGGTCGTAGAAAAAATATAGCTGATTTCGTCAATCATGGCGAAAATAAATAAAATAATTTGTTGATTGGTTGCGAGAAAAAAACTGAAGTTCATGGGAAATCGACAGTGGGAAAATATCACAAAATTCGTCAATCGATCATGGAAAAATATCGTGAAATTTGCCAGTCCGTCACAAGTAAATATCGTGAAACTCCTCAGCCGGTCGCAGAGAAAAAATGCAAAAATTTTCACTCGTATGCAGAAAAACAATCGTTACTTCCATCAGAATGTCGCAAGAACAAACAGGGAAATTTGCCAATTGATCGCAAAATGAAATCTCTAAATTTGTCAATTTTGTGATCGCGGAAAAAAAAATTATGAAATTCACGGATCTGTCTCCAGAAAAAAAATCGTGAAATTTGTCAGTCGGTTGTGGAGAAAAACAAACATGAATTTTGTCAATTTTTTGTAAGAAGAAACTGTGAAATCTGCCAATTGATAGTGGAAAATATCACGAAATTTGTCAGTCAGTCCCCTGACTTGATCGCCATTTTACAAAGAAACATTTTGGAAACAGGAGCGCCCCCCCCCCCACCACCCACAATATTCTTTAGAGTACAAATCCTGCCATCCCGTCTCGAAATTAAAGCCCTGTAATGTATATTAATAAGTTGAATAAAAAATGTAATTTAAACATGTTTATTTAACAATGAAATGCTGATAATTGCTATTGGATTTGGATATGGGATTAACTATATTGATAATTGCTAATAATTAATTTGTACAATGGAATGCTGATAATTTGAATAACAAATTTTAACCAATTAATATGCTTATAATTGTAGAGTATTTTCACAAAAAAATACATACTTTCTTTTTATAATTTAAACATAAAATATCTACTAATATACCCATAATTAAAGAGTTATTTTCTCCAAACATAGGTTTAGTTGATGCCTTTTTTCAGTTTTAATTATTTAATACTGTTTTGCTGTAAGTCACATTTCATTTTATTTTAAGTTAACTGTGATATTTATAAGTAAAAAGAAAATAACTTTTAATTTTAAATATTAATAATGAAGTTACAAAAATAACTAATTGGATGTGCCAATTCTGGAACTTTTTTCTATCTCATACATCTTAATATTTCAAAAAGTAGTTCCAAATGTTAATACTTCAATATTATTAGTTCAATATTATACCAACTTTGATTTTGATCTAAAATTTCTGCTCCAGTCAATTAATCAAAATAAGTTAATCTCGATCATGATATTTATTAAAATCAATAATTTTTTTGTTATTCTGTTGTAAATCAGCTGTTTCTGAATATCCAGCTTAGCAGAAGTCGAAGTTCTTACGCTTCAAGAGCCACCAATATACAATACAAAAATAAATAAATAAATAAAATACTGCGTAAAATCGAACATTTTACAAAAAACGCTGTTTCAGTACCTTCTTCTGGTGGGATCAGGTGCGGATCCACTTGGGGGGGGGGGGGGGGGAAATAATATAAATCCACTGATTATCGCGAATTTCGAGAAAATGATCGCCGAGAAAAAATCAATATAGGTTGAGGTGGGTGATGATGTCACTTCGTGTACCTATTGTTGAATCTCTACAACAGAAATTGACAACGTTATGCGGATCCCTTTAAGGTGTTGAAACTTTTCCTTCTTTCAAAGAAGCTGCAATTCTAATTTCTGTATAACGATATTTTTGAGGAGTTCTTTATTGTTTGAGAAAAGAATGGGAATCATAGCAATTTCCAAAGAAAGAAAGAAACAAGAAAAAGAAAGATCCTTTGAAAAATGCAATCATCTTAATGTTTTCTGAAGAAAGCCACTAATGTGTAAAAAATGTCCTGTTATTGCCATCCACATTGGTAAATTTCAAGGGGTATTTGATGAATGAACAAAAAAGGATTATGTCCTAATCCTAGTCAGTTAAAAGCTAAAATGCTTATGGTGTGTTGATTTCTTAAAAACCAACTTGGTAAATTTTTTCTCTTCTTTGCCCCGATCGAACCCCCTACTCCCGTGGATGCGCTTAGGGAATCTCCTCCCGGTGCTAATTGGCGAAATGGGCGTATTTTTTCGTGATTCTTTGAAGAAATTCGCATTTTTTCAGAGGTCTATTGGCGAAATTAGCGTTTTTTGCACGATTCTTTCGCGAAATTCGCGTTTTTTTCTGCAATCCTTTGACGAAATTCGCGTTTTTTTTGTGATCCTTTGACAAAATTTGTTGTTCCTTTGTGGTCCTTTGGCGAAATACGCGATATTTTGGGGGGGGGGCGATCGCCCCCCCTCCCCAAAATAATATAAATCCACTGATTATCGCAAATTTCGAGAAAATGATCGCCGGAAAAAAATCAATTTCGTCAATCGTTCGCAGAACAAAGGAACGCGAATTTCGTCAACGGATCGCACAAAAAAAACCAATTTCGTCACAGGATCGTGAAAAAACGTGAATTTCGACAAAGGAGTGCAAAAAAACGCGAAATTTCATCAAAGAAGCGCGGAAAATACGAATTTCATTATCGCGTATTTCGCCAAAGGATCACAAAGGAACAACAAATTTTGTCAAAGGATTGCAGAAAAAAACGTGAATTTCGCGAAAGAATCACGCAAAAAACGGCAATTTTGCCAATAGACCTCTGAAAAAATGCAAATTTCTTCAAAGAATCGCGGGAAAAAATACGCCCATTTCGCCAATTAGCACCGGGAGGAGATTCCCTAAGCACATCCACGGGAGTAGGGGGTTCGATCGGGGCAAAGAGAACAAATTTACCAAGTTGGTTTTTAAGAAATCAACACACCATAAGCATTTTAGCTTTTAACTGACTAGGATTAGGACATAATCCTTTTTTGTTCATTCATCAAATACCCCTTGAAATTTACCAATGTGGATGGCAATAACAGGACATTTTTTACACATTAGTGGCTTTCTTCAGAAAACATTAAGATGATTGCATTTTTCAAAGGATCTTTCTTTTTCTTGTTTCTTTCTTTCTTTGGAAATTGCTATGATTCCCATTCTTTTCTCAAACAATAAAGAACTCCTCAAAAATATCGTTATACAGAAATTAGAATTGCAGCTTCTTTGAAAGAAGGAAAAGTTTCAACACCTTAAAGGGATCCGCTAACGTTGTCAATTTCTGTTGTAGAGATTCAGCAAAAGGTACACGAAGTGGCATCATCCCCCACCTCAACCTATAGTGCTAAAAATTATGGCGCCATATGCCTTTTGACAGGACATAATCCTACTTTGTTTACTAATTGCCAAAACGTCAGTGAGGTTTACCATTGACACCCGGAAAGTGTTTGGTTTTCGTTTGCTTGTCTGTCTGTTCTGCGAAAACTGCTGTTAAAAGCGTTGGATTTATGGGGCGACCGCCCCAGTAGAAACCCTTGATGGATGCGCTGCCTAGGGGAATCTCCTCCTTGTGCTAATTGTGCGTTTTACCTGCGGCCCTTTGACGAAATTAGATTTCTTCAGAGTTTAGTTGAGAAAATTCGCATTTTTTGGAGCGATTTTTCCGCGAAATTAGCGTTCTTTCCGTAATTGTTTGGCAAAATTCCCGTTTTTTAGATCCTTTGGCATAATTCGCGTTTTTTGCTGCGATTCTTTGACGAAATTCGCGTTTTTTTTCTGCGATTCTTTGACGAAATTCGCGTTTTTTTCTGCGATTCTTTGACGAGATTCGCGTTTTTTTCTGCGATTCTTTGACGAGATTCGCGTTTTTTTCTGCGATTCTTTGACGAGATTCGCGTTTTTTTCTGCGATTCTTTGACGAGATTCGCGTTTTTTTCTGCGATTCTTTGACGAGATTCGCGTTTTTTTCTGCGATTCTTTGACGAGATTCGCGTTTTTTTCTGCGATTCTTTGACGAGATTCGCGTTTTTTTCTGCGATTCTTTGACGAGATTCGCGTTTTTTTCTGCGATTCTTTGACGAGATTCGCGTTTTTTTCTGCGATTCTTTGACGAGATTCGCGTTTTTTCTGCGATTCTTTGACGAGATTCGCGTTTTTTCTGCGATTCTTTGACGAGATTCGCGTTTTTTCTGCGGTTCTTTGACGAGATTCGCGTTTTTTTCTGCGGTTCTTTGACGAGATTCGCGTTTTTTTCTGCGGTTCTTTGACGAGATTCGCGTTTTTTTCTGCGGTTCTTTGACGAGATTCGCGTTTTTTTCTGCGGTTCTTTGACGAGATTCGCGTTTTTTTCTGCGGTTCTTTGACGAGATTCGCGTTTTTTTCTGCGGTTCTTTGACGAGATTCGCGTTTTTTTCTGCGATTCTTTGACGAGATTCGCGTTTTTTTCTGCGATTCTTTGACGAGATTCGCGTTTTTTTCTGCGATTCTTTGACGAGATTCGCGTTTTTTCTGCGATTCTTTGACGAGATTCGCGTTTTTTTCTGCGATTCTTTGACGAGATTCGCGTTTTTTTCTGCGATTCTTTGACGAGATTCGCGTTTTTTTCTGCGATTCTTTGACGAGATTCGCGTTTTTTTCTGCGATTCTTTGACGAGATTCGCGTTTTTTTCTGCGATTCTTTGACGAGATTCGCGTTTTTTCTGCGATTCTTTGACGAGATTCGCGTTTTTTCTGCGATTCTTTGACGAGATTCGCGTTTTTTCTGCGATTCTTTGACGAGATTCGCGTTTTTTCTGCGATTCTTTGACGAGATTCGCGTTTTTTCTGCGATTCTTTGACGAGATTCGCGTTTTTTCTGCGATTCTTTGACGAGATTCGCGTTTTTTCTGCGGTTCTTTGACGAGATTCGCGTTTTTTTCTGCGGTTCTTTGACGAGATTCGCGTTTTTTTCTGCGGTTCTTTGACGAGATTCGCGTTTTTTTCTGCGGTTCTTTGACGAGATTCGCGTTTTTTTCTGCGGTTCTTTGACGAGATTCGCGTTTTTTTCTGCGGTTCTTTGACGAGATTCGCGTTTTTTTCTGCGGTTCTTTGACGAGATTCGCGTTTTTTTCTGCGGTTCTTTGACGAGATTCGCGTTTTTTTCTGCGGTTCTTTGACGAGATTCGCGTTTTTTTCTGCGGTTCTTTGACGAGATTCGCGTTTTTTTCTGCGGTTCTTTGACGAGATTCGCGTTTTTTTCTGCGATTCTTTGACGAGATTCGCGTTTTTTTCTGCGGTTCTTTGACGAGATTCGCGTTTTTTTCTGCGATTCTTTGACGAGATTCGCGTTTTTTTCTGCGATTCTTTGACGAGATTCGCGTTTTTTTCTGCGATTCTTTGACGAGATTCGCGTTTTTTTCTGCGATTCTTTGACGAGATTCGCGTTTTTTTCTGCGGTTCTTTGACGAGATTCGCGTTTTTTCTGCGGTTCTTTGACGAGATTCGCGTTTTTTTCTGCGGTTCTTTGACGAGATTCGCGTTTTTTTCTGCGGTTCTTTGACGAGATTCGCGTTTTTTTCTGCGGTTCTTTGACGAGATTCGCGCTTTTTTCTGCGGTCCTTTGACGAGATTCGCGTTTTTTTCTGCGGTCCTTTGACGAGATTCGCGTTTTTTTCTGCGGTCCTTTGACGAGATTCGCGTTTTTTTCTGCGGTCCTTTGACGAGATTCGCGTTTTTTTCTGCGGTCCTTTGACGAGATTCGCGTTTTTTTCTGCGGTCCTTTGACGAAATTGTTGAAACTACAAAAGTAAAGTCTAACATAAGTAGCAGAGTTGCATTAGCAAATGGAAACGCGAAGGCTGAAAGAATCCCTAAACCTCGTTAAAACAAATTATATTAATAAAGATTCAATTACTATTTAACTTTAAATTAAATCCAAACAGCTGAAATAGAAAAGCATTTGTGGTGGTTAAAGAAATAAACAAACTAGATTTAAAAGACAACTAACGTTTATTACTCGATTAAATATACTTTAAAAATAGAATGATAAAACAATTATATATTCTAATATCTTACTCATACAAATGAAACTAACATTATGCTCTTAAAATATAACTTCATGACACATTCAAATAATTATATTAGTGAACCAGAGTCCTTCATATTTAATGATCATATTTCCATGATTACGATGTACTGCATAAATTACATTTACCAGGGGTGATTGTGTTCAGGTAATATACCTGAATTCAGGTATTTATTTCATTTTCAATACTGGAATTCCAGTTTTTCTGATAGTTAAATTCATAAAATAACACTAAAATATCAATTTCATGACTGTTAAACATAATTAAAAGTAATATATTTCATAATGAGAGAAATGGACCTCCCTGCAATAAATTACGTTCTCTCCATACCAAAACTTCTCGCTAAAATTTCAGGTATTTTTTCATGAATTCACAATCACCCCTGATTTACATGAAAAACAAAACTTTACTTTCACGAACCATCTCCAGACAGTCGATGCAAGACGAATGCAGTTCCCATTAACTGTAAACATCTTCAGGAAACGTCATTACTAACACGGATTCCTCTTACACTTGTAAAGTCGATTTACATCTAAAACCACGTTAAGAAATAAACCAGCCTCTTTTCGGAGCGAAAAATCACACATGAAACCATCGATGAAAAAAAATTAAAGGCAGCTCGTAAAAATGTTCTCTTGTCTAAAAGTCAAATTCCAAGTTGACAATAAAAACAATCTTATCCAGCATTAAAAACGGTAAGGAGACTTGAAACTAATAAAGAAAAGCAGCATCATCTTTTCAGCTAGCCAAGAACTAAACAGAAGAAGACACCTCACTACATAACAGCACAAACTGAAAGGCATATCTATCACGTTGAATGAAAGCATATTTATATCATTCAACCAGACAAGAAAAACAACTGCGACGCAGCCCGGAAGTTACATTCTCCGATCTCTGAAACACTAATGGATGAAAGGATGAAATGTCACATGCAAAACGAATGACCGGATGACTAACGCCACCTCGTGTTCATTCGTAACAACTCCTCAGTTGGTTCAGAAGATTTCGAATGTATTGTGTCACGGACGAAAACATGTGCTAAAGGCCGGCTCTTACGATAGTAAAGTGAAACGTAAATAAAGTACCATCGTAAATAAAGTAAATGGAGTAAAGAAAGAAACTTAAAGCCTGGTACTAAAGCTTGGAAATAACAATAGAATAAAGGTAAGTGGAACTGAATAAAGCATATTTAAATAAAGATAATGAATTAATTACACTTGTAAAATAAAAAGTAAAAATGAACTGTTATACAGGGATGAGAAAGGGTCTGTTTACCTAACAGAAATTCGCGTATTTTTTCGCGATTCTTTGACGATATTAACATTTTTTTCAGAGATCTGTTGACGAAATTCGTATTTTTTGCGCGATTATTTCTCGAAATTAGCGTTTTTCCGTAATTGTTTGGCAAAATTGGCGTTTTTTTCTGCGATCCTTTGACGAAATTCGCGTTTTTTCTGCGACCCTTTGACGAAATTCGCGTTTTTTCTGCGATCCTTTGACGAAATTCGCGTTTTTTCTGCGATCCTTTGACGAAATTCGCGTTTTTTCTGCGATCCTTTGACGAAATTCGCGTTTTTTCGGCGATCCTTTGACGAAATTCGCGTTTTTTCCGCGATCCTTTGACGAAATTCGCGTTTTTTCCGCGATCCTCTGACGAAATTCGCGTTTTTTCCGCGATCCTTTGACGAAATTCGCGTTTTTTCTGCGATCCTTTGACGAAATTCGCGTTTTTTCTGCGATCCTTTGACGAAATTCGCGTTTTTTCTGCGATCCTTTGACGAAATTCGCGTTTTTTCTGCGATCCTTTGACGAAATTCGCGTTTTTTCTGCGATCCTTTGACGAAATTCGCGTTTTTTCTGCGATCCTTTGACGAAATTCGCGTTTTTTCTGCGATCCTTTGACGAAATTCGCGTTTTTTCTGCGATCCTTTGACGAAATTCGCGTTTTTTCTGCGATCCTTTGACGAAATTCGCGTTTTTTCCGCGGTCCTTTGACGAAATTCGCGTTTTTTTCGCGGTCCTTTGACGAAATTCGCGTTTTTTTTCGCGGTCCTTTGACGAAATTCGCGTTTTTTTTCGCGGTCCTTTGACGAAATTCGCGTTTTTTTTCGCGGTCCTTTGACGAAATTCGCGTTTTTTTTTCGCGGTCCTTTGACGAAATTCGCGTTTTTTTTCGCGGTCCTTTGACGAAATTCGCGTTTTTTTTCGCGATCCTTTGACGAAATTCGCGTTTTTTTTCGCGGTCCTTTGACGAAATTCACGTTTTTTTTCGCGGTCCCTTGACGAAATTCACGTTTTTTTTCGCGGTCCCTTGACGAAATTCACGTTTTTTTTCGCGGTCCCTTGACGAAATTCACGTTTTTTTTCGCGGTCCTTTGACGAAATTCACGTTTTTTTTCGCGGTCCTTTGACGAAGTTCACGTTTTTTTTCGCGGTCCTTTGACGAAATTCACGTTTTTTTTCGCGGTCCTTTGACGAAATTCACGTTTTTTTTCGCGGTCCTTTGACGAAATTCACGTTTTTTTTCGCGGTCCTTTGACGAAATTCGCGTTTTTTTTCGCGGTCCTTTGACGAAATTCGCGTTTTTTTTTCGTGGTCCTTTGACGAAATTCGCGTTTTTTTTCGTGGTCCTTTGACGAAATTCGCGTTTTTTTTTTCGTGGTCCTTTGACGAAATTCGCGTTTTTTTTTCGTGGTCCTTTGACGAAATTCGCGTTTTTTTTTCGTGGTCCTTTGACGAAATTCGCGTTTTTTTTTTCGTGGTCCTTTGACGAAATTCGCGTTTTTTTTTTCGTGGTCCTTTGACGAAATTCGCGTTTTTTTTTTCGTGGTCCTTTGACGAAATTCGCGTTTTTTTTTCGTGGTCCTTTGACGAAATTCGCGTTTTTTTTTCGTGGTCCTTTGACGAAATTCGCGTTTTTTTCCGTTGTCCTTTGACGAAATTCGCGTTTTTTTTACCTGCGAACGATTGACGAAAATGATTTTTTTCGGCGACCATTTGTCGAAATTCACGATAATCAGTGAATTTATATTTTTTGATCCAAGGGGTGGGTAGCGATCGGGGCGATCTCTCCCCTTCCTTGGATCCGTGCCTGTGAAGTGCATTTTTGACTTTCAAGGATGTTAAGGCCCCTTCAGATTTCTGAAGGGGATTTTTTTTCATAGATTATCCTCTTTCAGAAATCTGATATTAAAAAATGGATGTGATAGTTATGTTTTTCAGCTTTCAATAATTGGTTCTTATGTATTTTTTTAGTGCTGAATCCAAAAAGACCTTCATTTTTTACCACACCATCTCGTCAGTTTTTTCACAAATCGTAAATTTTTAAAAAGTCGAAATATTGCAAAAATCTGCTACTATAAAACAGATGTAACTTTTTTTCATAATAATTTATTCGTTTTTATGCTTATACATGATTTCTATAGTTAAACATGTAAAATATTGAGTATTTAAAATCTTTATAATTTTATTCCTTGCGTGGAAGTTTCTTTGAACTGCTCATGCTCTGCTTCCTGCTTTTCTTTTAATCCTCTCTATGGGGTTCATCTCGGTATCCTCTTTTATTTTGGCGGCTGATAAGGCTGGAAAATTTGTCGCAGATGCATTTAAAACATTTACCTTCTTTTGTTAAGGCTTTGACAAATTGCTTTGTGAGATTTTCGGTATATTTTACTTTTTAACTTTGAAATTTACGATTTGCGAAAATTGTGACGTGATGGTTAAAAATGAAGGTCATTTTCGGATTCAGTGCTAAAAAAATACACCAAAATCAATTATCAAAATTTAAAAAACACAATCATGGCAGGCTTGTGTTATTAACGTTGTTCACTATAACTAAAAGAACAAAAAATAAGATAAATAATTACCATGGTACAAGAGTAAAAAGAAAAAATAAGACATTTAATAAATTCTGTTATAACGTTTTTATTTTTATGACCTAATAAGTAACAATAAACCATATTTTGAGGAGAGGGCGGGATTATATAAAAAGAGTGTTGGATAACAGAGTGTTTTCGGTTACCCAGATGTTGGATAACCGAGTGTTTCGATTAATCAGATGTTGGATAATCGAGAGTCTGTAATATTTTCAAATCGCATTAATTATTTCATATTCATTTAATAATTAACTGCAAGGAATGATTTGAGCAACAGAAGTTATGACTGCATTGATAATATGTCACTCGGTATCCCCCCCCCCCCCAAAAAAAAAGATTCTCTGGATCCGCCCCTGGGGGGGGGATGTTTCCAAATTCAAGGAGAAACTGCTGGCTATAGCCAAAAATATACACAAGAAATTGGTTCAATTCTATGCTTAGCTTCATACGCTTTTCGATGATAAAATAATGGAAATAACACACAAATCACTATTATAGTGTCCCCTTCCAGCGGAATATTTTCAAATTGAAGAAGGACCTGTTGGAGATAGTCCAAAAACATACCCCCAAAAATTGGTTCAATTCTATACCTAACTTCATACACTTTTCGATGGTACAAGAATGAAAGTGGCACAAAAATCGCTATTACAATGCCCCCTTCTGGCGTTATTTCCAATTTAAAGGAGAACCTGCTGGACATAGCCAAAAACATACAAAAAAAAATTTTTGTTCAATTATATGGATAACTTCATACACTTTTCTATAGCACAATAATGAAAATGGCACAAAAATCGCAATTACAGCACGCCCTTCCGGCAGAATGCCTCCATATTGAAGAAGGACCTGCTGGCCACAGCCAAAAGCATACACAAAAAATTTGGTTCAATTCTATGCATAACTTCATACACTTTTCGATAGTACAATAGAGCCATTCCATGTTACGTGTGTGACATTTTGAACAAAAAAATTTCTAATTAATCAAGGATTTTTCAATATATTTCTTATTTAAAAATCCAAACAAAAGTTCTTTAAAAAATATACACTTTACCGTATTCTTTTATGCAAAAACCAATCATTTTGATATATTTATTTTTTAAATAGCTTTTTAAAAACATTACGTGTGAGAAAAAAGCAAATTTTGAGTAATGAAATTAAATGATATATTTCTGTGACTTTTATTTCCACACATTTAAATAAAAAAATATGGTAATAACTTATTTACCATACCACCTAAAATCGCAATTAAAATTAAAATAAAAAAAATAATTGAATAAATGAAAATTAAAGCCTGCGTTACGTGTGTGACTCTCTGCACGTAATTGCCCAATAATGAAAATGGCACAAAAATCGCTATTACAGCACCCCTTCCAGTAGAATGTTTCAGTATTGAAGGAGGGCCAGCTGGCTATAGCCAAAAACATTCACAAAAAATTTGCTTCATCTGTATGCATAACTTCATACACTTTTTAATGGCATGATGGCAACACACGGACAGACAGATATTTTACATAAACATGTTTTAGGATCTCTGACACCTAAAACATCTAAATCTGTCGAATACCAGAAATCGAAAAAATCTCAATTACAATACTTTCTTCTATGGAAGATAGACGAAAGTAAAAAATAGGCCTGTTTAACTGTTAAACAACTTCAAATTTTGTTTCACATTCTGAAAGTAAAGGTACAATTTTCTAAGAGATGTAAACGTAAATTCTTAAATTTATTATAAAGAGTTCAAATATCGATGTTAAAAAAGCTGGCAATTCTTTAAACTTTTGAGAATTACCTTTTACTCATGAATAGTGGACTTACTTTCATATTTTGCATTACAAACAAAAGTTGTTCGACATTGTTTGGGTCAAAAGATTTCTCTAATCCTTATATATTAGCTTTGCTGTGCTCTGCCAGATATCTGGCTGAGAAGTCTGATATCCGATGGTATTTTGGATATTGAAAAATCAGCCAGATATCCGTTGCATCCCTAATTAAAATACACGAAGCTTCGAGTCATCAACGTATCAGTCAAGTCTTCCCTTTTTATGCCGTTTTTTAACTTTTCAGTTTTTGTAATACAGTAGAACCTCGATTATCTGACCTTTGTTTAACCGGATCTCCCTATACACCAACATCAGTTTCCTGACTTTTTTTTTTTACTTTCACATTCCTTGTGTATGCAACTGGGCCTTTCTGAATTACAAGTACAGATCAATATTTGGTTCCCCTTTCTTAGAATGCCTTTGAAATTAGCTTGAGCTCCCTTAAGTTCAGATTCCGGTATCTCCCTCTCCCACAGAGCTGCATGCAAAATATGACCAATTTATGCCAGATGAAGCTTCCATTTAATCCATTGAAAGTTTGTTTCCAAAGAAATTTATTTCTATATGTAATTTGAATTTAGTTAATTTATTTAGCAGTTTAAGTAGTCATAATAGTTCGATGATGATTTTACATATTAAATTTGATGATTATTGCTAAATTTTCTATTATCTGATGTAGGTTCGGTCCCAATTACGTCAGATAATCAAGGTTCTATTGTAATAGTCTTTTTATTAATGGTCAATCATTATAAAAATATACCAGAATATATGTATATTTATTTAGTGTTCATTTTAAAGAATTTAATTACATTTGATGAGAAATATGAAACTTAGCGCTGTTTTTTTTTAAAAATTAATAAAACTAAAATCAGAAAAATGTCCGGATTTTTAGAAATTTCTGGATTTTGGATGTCTGGATTTTTGAGGTTCAACTGTAGTAAAGTTAATCTTTAAGACTGAGTATTAAAATAAGTAGAATCAATCATATACTGTAGACCATGATCTGTAGCGAAAACATTTTATAAAATTATTGCATTTTTAAGATAATCATTTTTCTGTAACTCCAGGTTCGTAGGTCCTTGAATTAGAGGTGAAAACTGGGAAATTCAGTTAGTAGCCAGTGGCCGGTAGACTCAGTTTCATTAGTGGCCACTTTTTAAAGTTAGTGGCCACTATAATGTTTCAAACTTTCTTGACATCTAGATAAACTACAATTGTTGTATTGTGTATATATATATATACAGTGAAATATGTTTAACACGAAAACGCTTAACACGAAATTATATTGCGGTCCGGACAGTATACTATGCAATTTAATACATTTTTGTTTCTTTTAACACAAAACAAAAATCGTTTAACACAAAAAAAAAGTCGCTTTTGATCTAGATAGTTTGAGTTGAAATTGGTAAATTTTGTGTTAAAACCACTGAATTTTGGGTGAAAATCAGTGAATTTCGTGTTTTTTGTAAATTAGCTTTTGTTTTATGAACACAATGGCTGCGAAATTGGTGCGAAAACAAACTGCTATTTCGCTTCAAATGAAGATGAAGCTGCTTAATGTAGTTGATGAAAAAAAAGGACGAAAACAGAAATCTGCAAAGAGTTTGGCATTACCAATTCTACTTTATTAACGATAATAAAAACAAGGATCTTAATACCTTAATGTTTGAGCGCAGTATGATTAAGCCAGAGAGAAAATGTATGAGAACTGCTAAGCACGAAGATTTAGAGACAGCTTTGCTGATATGATTCAAACAAGCTAGGTCTCAGAATGCCGAAAAAGGCACTTAAAAAAAGATATGATCCTCCCCCCCCCCCCCCCCAAAAAAAAAAAAAAAAAAAAACAATATTTTTTTACTTGCTTTTTATCCTAATGGATGCAATCTACTAATAGTTTAACAGAAATCGAAATAAAATTTGACGACATCGAAAATATTTGAGTTCTGTTCTCTTTTTTTTTTTTTTACGAATCTTTTAACACGAAAAAAAATTTTGGTCCCCTGAATTTCGTGTTAAATGTATTTCACTGTACATATTTTTCTATAAATCAGAGTTTTATACCATCCAACTATCCATAAGAATAGGAAAGCAGTCGAAATTTAAGAAAATTACTTTAAAACCACAAAATCTGTTATATTAATTTTTTTAGAATATATTTTTGGATTATTTGTATACATTTATAAACACAATTATCAATCAAATTACTGTTACTTTATATAAAAAATAACTAAATCAAAATTCCAACAGCTAGGTGTATACAATAAAAAAGAACTTTCAAATAAAACACAATAAAATGTTATTTCAATTTTATTTAATAAGTAAATGTGTTATTAACATACTACACACATTACATACAGTTGAAATCTAAGCTAGCGAGTATTTCGCAGGATTAAACCGTATATCTTGAAGAAAAATAATCTAACTGATCTTGAAGGCATTGCAATGTCTTTAACCCTTTCGGGTGTGATTTTTCTTTCAATTTTGAGAACAAAATTACTTTTATTTTAATAATGTTAATTGTAGCTATCCAAATTCCAAATAGATTGACTGAAGTTTAAAGATTTATCTCATTGTCTGAATTCTAATGAATGTACTTATTTTGTGTACTATTCAATTTATATTTATATGATGATATAGGTTAAGGAAGACTTTTTTGGAGACATTTGGAAAATGTATTAAAACAGGGTTTAACAGATATTACAACTTTCTAATGTTTTTTGTGTTTTATCACATGATTCCTTCAGAAAGGTAACCTATATTTTAAATTTAATGAATTAAATACATGTATAAAATAAAGGAATCGCGAACGGTGCAAAGAGAATTAAGCAAACTTTTATTGTTATTAGTAAATGTCCAAACATAAATGAAATCATAATAAGAAAGGCATAGCCATGTACTATCATTACTATATGTAGATAATAACAAAATTGTTAAGACAAAATATAACTATGGAAAGACATTACTATTAATAGTACACCAGACCCCGAAAGGGTTAAAATCCACTTGCATTTGCATACGGTGATAAAAAATGAATAAATTGTTTGCAATTTATGTGGAACCAAAGCTGATGAATATATTTTTCAGGATAAGAATCCAACTGAAGAGTGGGCATAATGTGAAAAACCGAAATATTGAAAATACAGCTATATCGTTGAAATCTGCTTGCATCCGGTAGGAAAAAGAATTAACCAGTTTGCTAATTAGATGTAATCAAAGTAGAGATGCATATTTCCATGAAAAAAGTTGTATTTCAGTTGGCGATCAATAACAGATTTGGAACAGATGTCATATTCGCCCCATATTGGTGCGATTTTTTTCGGTTGCCAATTTGGCGAAAACATCAACAGCATAAACAACATAATCCGGGTTACCACATCAAGCCCTTTAGCGCAAGTTAAGTACCCGTTGCCTATATGATATTGGCGACAGAAAAAAATCGTGCCAATATGGGGCGAATATGACATCTGTACCACAGATTTTTTGATCACCACTTGGCGAGTGGCGACTATAGTGGCGATCGATGGCCGATTTTTTAATCGCCACTTTTACAACTTTAATCGCCACATGGCAAGTGGCGACCGCCAATTTTCACCTATACCTTGAATAATTAAAGACAGGCACAAAATAAGAACTCTGCAAATTTGAAGACAGGATGAGTTTATTGGATATGGACATGAAATATGCAAATGCCAGAGAGGGACCCTTTCAGTTAGCTGTTGACAGTAGGATGTACAGAGAAGGAATCGTTAATTTGTCAGAAATTGGTGCCAATGTGTCGAGCCAAAATCTTGGTACCCTGGACCATTTATAACCCCAAAGATACATCACTTAATGGAACTTTGAATTAAAAAGTGGCCAAAAGGACCGTTGATTGGTGTTTTAACATTTCAATGTACAAATACGAATGCCAAAACTAAATGATGGGAAATATGCATTTAGAAGCAGCATCGGAGATGCAGGGCGCCGATTTTAATATAAACAGAGTATAATATTTGCGGTCGAAAAGACAGTTGTATTGACTATCAAACTGAAAATTAACACTGAGTGTATAAATAACTGCTACAATTGGAACATATGGTCAAAGAATATCTTTTTTTATATATATTCGTTAACCGAAGTAAAATATGCTCGAACAGTTAATAATTTTAGGATGAACAAATTTATTTTATGTGCATTTTACAAAACATCAATTAGCCAAAGAATTTTTTAACATTTACCTATAAGTGGTATTTATTGCTTCTTCAATGAGAAAAAGATTTGTTTTTGATTTATTTTATTAACGGCTTTGGGTGAACTTGGGAAATTTAAGTAACTGAAAAGTAAAGCGCAAGAGAAGAAATAGATATACAGTCAAACCTCGTTAACATGAACACGCTTAACGTGAATTACTTTTAACATGAATTGTTTTCAGAGTCCCCTATAAAAACGAATACAAAGATTTGATACTGATAACGTGAATTACTGTTAACATGAACAAAATTTTGATTCCCCTTGAGGTTCATGTTAACGAGGTTCGACTGTATTCTTTTTAGAAAGGAAAGGAAGTTTTGATTAAATTTATAATTATGAAAGGAGAAATTAAATTTTAAAATGGGGAATTTAATTTAAAAAAAGATAAATAATGATATGTGATGATATGTTATATTCAACATCACAAATCATGTAAAAGTTTTGTTCATCTCATAATTGTGGAAAAAATACAAATTTATTTTATGTGCATTTTACAAAACATCAATTAGCCAAAGAATTTTTTAACATTTACCTATAAGTGGTATTTATTGCTTCTTCACCTATTGTGAATGGATTATCTTGCAAATTTATTGATCCATAAATTATATACTGAATGTTTTTCTATTCTGTCCTGCTTAGGTTAATGGAAGTTTCCGGCTTATTTTACACAAACTTTACTACCTTGTGCTTGTAGTCTGACTTTCCCAATGTAAAACTGATCTTTATCACAATACACATCATAATTATGTTCTAGGGATGATTCTCGTCCGAAAATTTGAAATTCAGTTATCAGTTCTGAAAATTGTGACATAAAGCGGGGGGGGGGGGGGGGGGTGAATCTGGGATGGAAAACAAACTTGTTCTCAATATCAAAAACCCTGTCATTGTATATTAACCACGAGTGATGTTTCTATGCGTATTAATAACGGGAAAATAAAACAGTAGAGCATTTTTCTATCTTTTTGTTGTTTACTTTATCAAGCCGCATTGACAACAATGAGGTCAACTTTTTTAAAAGTGAAAAATGCTACTCTATTCCAAATCAATTTAATCATGCCTGTAATTTTCACGTTTTTACGTATAAAAATGAATCCAAGAATGTGTCAAAATTTTGCGGTGATGAAAATATTTTCTTGGGCTTCAACAGTATTTAAAGAAATATTCATGTTGTGGATCAGAAAACTAGTTTCATTAAGTTAATTTTTTATTTTGGGTTTTGGGGAAGTTTCGGACTGTAATGCGTAAGGTTGAATAAAAGAAAAAATAAATTAAAAAAATCAGGTCTTGGTTGAGTTAACCCAACCCATGCAAAATTCTGGTGTGGATAGATTATTAGAACATTAAGGTTGCCGCTAAACGAACACCAAGGTAAGAAACTATTCCTTAAATTCGGTTTTTTGTTGTTGTTATTCAAAATATTGAAATAGTTTGCTACTTGTCGAGGGCCTTTCCATAATTTTCCATAATTAGCATTATAGTGTTCTTTGGGGGGGGGGGGGGGTGTTCCAGCCCCTGCCCACTTCCTGCATTCGACACTGCTGTGGCGAATATTTTTGTGCATATAAGAGTGTGTTTAAATTGGAGATCGACCGAAAATTCGCTTTTGGACCAAAATCTGACGTTTTCGGCGAAAATGTTGCAAAATTTCCAAAAATCTTGTTTTTTTTTCCTTAGAAAATTTTCAGCATTACTCATTGATTTGAGCTGTATCGTTTCCAATGAGACACTCTGCATTGCTGTGAACTTCATTGTTTATAATTATCAATCATGACTATCTTAAGATATGAGTGAAATTATGTATAAGCAAGAAATGCATATATGATTAAACTTTGAAGACTCTTTTCACATGCTCATTAAAGGCTGCAGACTTTAACAGTAGTGGAAACTTTTTATTTTGCAACCGCAGACGTATTTCGAATTTTCTTTGAAAAGCTCTGGTATAAAACATCATTTATAAAAATCATTATAAAAGATAAATCGAGATATGCATACTTAAAACATTTTTTAATGAGATGAAATTCATATAATTAAAAAATCATTGTCTTTGATAAATTAAATTTTACTTTATATGAAAATAAAAAGTTTTGGTCAGAGGCACAGAGAGGTAACTTGGGCCACAGGTATAATTACACATATAATTAATAATTTTATATATTTATGTATGTAGTAATATTTTTTTTGGACATTTTCGGCCAAAAATGAGAAGAGTACCGAAATTCCGTTTGTTTTGGTCTTAAAAACATGTTTCAGTTGATCCTTAGTTTTAATGTTATTTGACCGCATTCTTAGACTATCCCTGCTTTCCCCCTCCCCTTTCAAGAAATGAGCCGTTATTTATCCTATGACAAAAATAATTTAGCAGAATTCATATATTTCTCTTTAGAAAATAAGAAAAACTAATTAGGATTTGCAAGATCTAGCAGGTGTCGAATGTTTTCTTGTTTTTTTTATTTAAACTTGTCGTTCTGATTGTAAATGTTTGGCCTAAGTAATTTTATTTTTCTTTGGCACTGCAGTTTCTGATTACGTAATACTTCATCTGCTGGGAAAAGTGTTTATTGATGCCTATCGCATTTTTTAATCTTTGAGGCACTTTAAAAAGAATTGGCTTTATTTATTTTTTTTTTTTTCCAGAGCATGTTAGGATTTATTTTATAAGCACTTAATAGCTTGTTTATTGGCCAGCTCGGGAATTTTTTTGAAATATCTTTTCTTTAGTTCATTCTGCTGTTTTTTGTAATGCACCAGTAATATAAAACATTAAAACAGAAACAATAGCAATGGGGAAAAATTCCATTATAGGTGAATTTGAGTCCTACATCGGGTCGGGTAATCAGATTTTATCCGGACACTCGCTGTTCTGTTAGTCATGTTGACTCATATTGTTTTGGATTAAGTTTCAATTCATGCAGGTCATTTTCAGGTTATCACAAATCTTGTTAAGAAAGTTCAGTATATTGTTTCAGATGCAAAATTGGAATATGAATGAGTCTTTACATGTTCCTTTTTCCGCATAAAATATAAAATTGATATTAAAAAGGTGTAATTATTAACTATTTTCCCCATAATTACATGAAATTGTAAATCAATTTTTGTCTTTGGTTTCAAGTTCAAGTAATTTGCGTTCAGATCGGGTTGCGGGTCAAAAAAAACTTTTTGCCAAGTTTGGTTCAGGTTGAGAATTGATTTTAAATAAATTTACTGTACTAACTCGATCCACCAGGACCGATCTTAGAAAGTATAAATTAATAGTTATCAAGGATCTGTTTAGGAAGAAATTAGGTCCTTTAAAGGACCCTTCACAAAATTTTTCATCTCAAAACAGGACCCTTCACAAAATTTTTCATCTCAAAACAGGACCCTTCACAAAATTTTTCATCTCAAAACAGGACCCTTCACAAAATTTTTCATCTCAAAACAGGACCCTTCACAAAATTTTTCATCTCAAAACAGGACCCTTCACAAAATTTTTCATCTCAAAACAGGACCCTTCACAAAATTTTTCATCTCAAAACAGGACCCTTCACAAAATTTTTCATCTCAAAACAGGACCCTTCACAAAATTTTTCATCTCAAAACAGGACCCTTCACAAAATTTTTCATCTCAAAACAGGACCCTTCACAAAATTTTCCATCTCAAAACAGGACCCTTCACAAAATTTTCCATCTCAAAACAGGACCCTTCACAAAATTTTTCATCTCAAAACAGGACCCTTCACAAAATTTTCCATCTCAAAACAGGACCCTTCACAAAATTTTCCATCTCAAAACAGGACCCTTCACAAAATTTTCCATCTCAAAACAGGACCCTTCACAAAATTTTCCATCTCAAAACAGGACCCTTCACAAAATTTTCCATCTCAAAACAGGACCCTTCACAAAATTTTCCATCTCAAAACAGGATCCTTCACAAAATTTTCCATCTCAAAACAGGATCCTTCACAAAATTTTTCACCTTTAAAAAAGGTCTTTTACAAAATTTTTCCAGCTCTAAACTATACCTTTCACAAATTTAATCATTTAAAAGTAAAATGTGACCTGTCATTTTTACATATATGAAGAAAACATATGTATTTAATACAGATATCTTTTAAATAATATATAAAAAAGAAATTGAACATAACAATCATTTCAAATTCACAAAATTAGGACTAAATTTTTCACAAATGTAAAAAAGCTGTTCACAATTTCACAAAAACAGGACCCTGAGAGAAAAGTCTGGACAGACCCCTGGTTATTTTTTTTGCTGAGATCATTAAATTTTTTATTTAAGGCAGGTTCTGCTTTCACTGCCTTTACCAGGTCCAAAACTAGAGGGGGCACGTGTCACGGGTGCCAGAGTGCCAAATGAAGATTGACTTTTGAGTTAAGAGCCTACACTAGTGTAATATGAAATCCATGACGAGCATTTTTTACAAATTTCTCATTTGCATTTTAATATTTTAAACGATTTTTTCCCTTAGGATAGCTGAAGTTGACCTTTAATGTTGTTCGTTTATGATTTTCGTTGCAGTTTTATTTATGAGGCTACTTTCACTTTTGGAACTGGTTCCGAAAGTGAAAGTAGCATTATAAAAAAATAAATAAAACCGAAATCCAAAAAGTAAACATGAACCCAATTGGAGATCAACCTCAGCTATCCCAAACGGGGGGAAAAAAAATTAAAAATATTAAAATGCAAGTGAGAAATTAGAAAAGAACTCTCCCGAGGGTTTGACATAAGTTTGCTAATTTCTTCGTGTGACTAGTGTAGTATCTTAAGATAATGTGATTCACATCACTGCGACTTTAAGCATCTCATTTGTGATACTATAACTAAACTACTGTAAAATATGTGAAAATGAAAACTGTCTATAAGGGAATCCTGTCTTAAATGAAAAAATTACATGTTTCCATCAGAAGGAATACCAACAATTATACATTCTAAGACAGAAATCTGTATGAAACGAAATTTTTTTAGGCTCCTTTACATTTTGTTTCAAGGTTTTAATGAATCAATATTTATAAACTATATATACTATCAATATTTGACTAAGTTGATTACAAAATTCAATATTACGTGTTTTTTATTACATTTTTAAAATTAATAAAACAATGCCGGCTATAAGAAATTTACTAAAATTCTAAATTACGTACTAAATTAACTTTGCGGACATAGGGTAGGAGGGTGTGCCAAAATCTCTTTGCCTGGGTGAAAAAAAGGCTAGTTTCGGTTTCGGCCCTTGCCTTTGCTGCATATTTTTAATAATGAAAACAAAAATGATGAAAGATATAAAAAATAAATTCTAAAAAGAAAAAGAGTGGACCAAAAATATAAACTTATATCTGTTAAATTTGGGCGATACCTCGCAAATTCTGGTTGTGGTTGGCGACCTTCCCTTTCCTGGCATAGCTTGTGCACACGTTCGCCAGTACACCAATGTAGTTCATGTTGATATGACGTGCGTTTGTTGCCGTCCATCTTTTTAAGCAATTTTTTTCTTTAATTAAAAGGCATAATCCAGATATTGAGTAATCAATTCTTTATTTAACATTACTATCAAAACCTCAAAAGGTTATGGCCTCCAGCAACATTTCCTCTGCGAAATATGCCGTATTTATTTGAACTTTAAGCCATCGAATTTAAGCATCATGCCATTTCTTTTCGTCTCGTGTTGTGTAATCCAAATTGAAATTTAAAAATGGCACCAATGGATTTTAAGTTCACTATTGAAAAGTTGGAATCTGCAAAAGACTGGACTAGATGGAAAATGTCGATGTCGTTATTATTAAAAACACATGATTTGCTGAGTCATGTGACAGGAGAAAAGACTTTGCCGAAAATGACGGATGGATATGATGATGCTGCCGCTTTAGCAGAAGTGAAAAAGAAGTTTGAACTGGCCGATGCAGAGGCACTTTTATTTATTTCCCAGGCACTTGATGACATGAACTTTGATTACATTCAGGGATGGATTCAGGCAAAATTTGGGGCCTATTTAGGGCCCCTTCATAAAAATAAATTGAATAAAACAGGCCCCTTCACAAAAATCAATTTAATAAAATGGATCCCTTTACAAAATTACTTTCCATAAAAACTTACTACTACTATATTTTTAATTTGTTAGGTTTTAAAATGTGTGATTTGTAAATAAAAATATTTGGAACTAAGGACTAGGAACACAAGGAACAAAAACTTTAGCAAAAGGGTTTAAAGAAGTTTTTGTTAATAAATGCTTACTTCGAATATGAGTAACTAAATTCAAATTTTCATTAAAAAATGTTATTTTTCACAAAAATAAAATTCATAAAAATAACTTTTACTTTTCACAAAATGGGCCCCAAGGAAAAAAAACCTGCATCGACCCCTGACATTAAAACGTGTTAAACAGCAAAAGATGCATATGAAAAGCTGGTTGCGATTTATGATAAATCATTGACGCATAGACTCAATCATTTATGGACCGATTTCTTTCATCTGGAATGGAAACAAGGTGAGAATATTGCATCCTTTATAAGTAGAAGTCAAAATATTTTTATTGAAGCAAACGATGAATTGCAGCGTATTTTAAAATGTGCAGTTCCTGGAGCAATGTTACTCTTTCAAATTATTTCAATGCTACCGCAAGAATACATTGCATTTAAGACTGTATGGGATGGAATTCCATTGAAAGATCGATCGATCAAACTATTAACTGAACGATTATGTGCTTTTGAACAACAATTCAACAATGTGAAACTACAGCCCTGCAAATTCAATCCAGTTGGCAAGCGCCATTGCCAAGTTATGGAAGAGATGATTCAAATGCCAAATATTCAAGAGGAAGTAAGTTAAAACCGAAGAAATGGCATAATAAGAAGCCTTTGAATGTAAATATTACCTGTTTTCAGTGTGGATTATCTGGACACAAACGAATAAATTGTCCTCAAAATAAAAACAAGACGCTTCCTTCCTCATCTGGTGTAGCCATGCCATGTACAATTTCACAGGATGACGAAAGCTGGACTCCTGATTCTGGAGCATCTCAGCATATGACATTTGACTCTTCTGTATTAGCAAGTTTCAAGAAATTTCCTGTACCAGAAGTAGTCAATGCTGCAGGAGGTCAGAAACTTGTTACCTATGGTTCTGGACAAATTAATGTGAAAACTTGTGTGGCTGGTAAATGGCAGGAAAATCCCCTAACAGATGTCTGGTATGTACCTGAATTAAAATATCAGTTGTTTTCCATTTCTCATGCTCTTAAGTAAAGGACTAAATGTGGTATTTAAAAACAGATTTAAATAGGATAGCGAAAAAAAACAACATTAATTTTGCCAAAAGATCACCAATTACTTCAAAAAACGAACAAAACGGGGTCAAAAGATTGTGAAAAACGCAAATTTCGTTAAAAGATCGCAAAAAAAAAATCTAATTGCATCAAAAAACCATTTTTTGTCAAAAGATTTAAAAAACGCACTAATTTTGTCAAAAGATTGCGAAAAGCACACTGATTTCAACAAAGGATTGCGAAAAATATGCGAATTTTCTCAAAAGATCGCGGAAAATACAAAAGTATTTCCCAGGGGTTTGGAATTAGCAGAGCTGCATTTAATGCAGTAAAAGCGTTAAGTGCTGATTTGTAACCCTGAATTAGATATAACTATTAATTAAAGAAATTACTAGAAATAAATATAACTTAAATAAATAAATGTGGTGGTGTTAAAGTAAAGATGACATAGTTAAAATAAACTAACGTATTTTTATTAACATTTAAAAGACAAAAATAATATACATATACTTTAAATTAAAAATAAACTTTTAAACAAAAAAGATATATTGTTAAGTTTGCTCAAGTACAATTGAAAAACAATATTTAACTTATCTGATTGACTATAGGATACTCATGACATGATGAACCCAATATCTTTCTGTAACACATCACATAAAAGGCAGTGGCGCAGGAACTTTGTACGAACAGGGGGAGCCGGGGCATATTACGGAAAGCTAGTGCCGCGGATCAATTTGTTCATTTTAGAGGGTTCCTTCATAGTGTTTTCGTTTCACAAACAGAAGTATAAAATAGAAGCATATCAAAAGATCACCAACTCTTTAATCCAGTTAAAATAATTTTTAATAGATATACTTGATACATAGAAACTTAATTTATATGCGATCCCGAATACAATATTCTAATTTAAAGCTTCTCCCACTTCCATTTACCAAAAATTAAAGAGCTTTCTGTTGTTTTCCTTACAAATTCTTTACAAATCTCTTCCAAATCAATTTTAAAGGCCTCCTCTTTATAAATATGTTATCAATGCAGGTAATTTGTAGTAGACCTATATAAAACCTCCCTTTTTTCTGGAAATCGGAAGGGTTGTAAACAATGAGAAAAATGGTGAAAGTGTGCTCACCACCCCCCCCCCCCCCCCCTCTCTCTCTTCTCTTTGTTCTTTATTGTGTGAATTTCCTAGAAAAGGTATACTTTATTTTTTAATTCAGCAATGTATCGTAAACAGATGTGGTGCGAGAATTTCTCCCGGGGGAGCTGAGCCTGACTGAAATATTCCAGGGGGAGCCACAGCTTCCCCAGCTCCCCCGGTTCCTACGCCCTTTATAAAAGGGTATTTAACGACTGGAACTTTGAAGGTGAATGTGGCTGGATCCAAGAAGGTATTAAAGTTCTTATAAAAGAACTGCCTTACTTGCGATCAGTCAGACCAAAAAACGATGATTTAACTACATGAGAAACCTTCATGAAAGACTTCAAAGGAAATACGAGGATGAAACTAGCACAGATGAAGAACTCAGTTCAACAAAACACTTGATGACGACAATTATTCATCCTTACACAGCATGACATTAAGTTCATTATTCAACAGGGTTCGATTTAAGCGGTATCGCATCGCAATTTGCGATTCAAATTTAACTAAAATGCGATCCAAGAATTGCATTAAATCGCAATCATTGCGATGCATATTTCCCACACCCTTTGTTATGTCATGTACACTTAAAGCAGGGATGCCGCGGACGCGCTATTGCGCGTAAATTACGCGAAAAATCGGATATGGGACGCAAAAAAATAGCTCTTACGCGTCCCGTGGGACGCGTAATTTCATGAAAAAATCGCGGAAAACAGACGATTTTCGTCAAAGAATCGCGAAAAAAGCGTAAATCTCATCAAAATATCGCGCAAAAGCAGCGATTTTCGTAAAAGGGCAGCGAAAAAATAGCGTATTTCGTCAAAGCATCGCGAAATAAAAAGCGAATTTCGTCAAAAAATCGCGGAAATAAGCGCAAATTTCATGAAAATATCGCTGAAATAAGCGCAAATTTCATCAAAATATTGCGAAAAACGCGATTTTCGTAAAAGGGCCGCGACAAATTAGCGTATTTTGTTAAAAGATCGCGAAAAAATAGCGAATTTCGTCAAAAAATCGCGGAAAAAAGCCGAATTTTGTCAAAGGATCGCGAAAAAAGCGCAAATTTCATCAAAAAATCGCGGAAAAAAGCCGATTTTCGTCAAAGGATCGCGAAAAAATAGTTGTTTTTCATCAAAGGATCCCCCAAAAATAGCAAATGTCGTCAAAAAATAACGTAAAAAAGCCGATTTTCGTCAAAGGATCGCGAAAAAAGCACAAATTTCGTGAAAATACAGCAGAAAAAACGCTATTTTCGTAAAAGGGCTGAGACAAAATAGTGTATTTCGACAAAAGATTGCGAAAAAATAGCAAATTTCGTCAAAAAATTGCGGAATAAAGCCGAATTTTGTCAAAGTATCGCGGAAAAAAAACACGATTTTCGTGACAGACTCGCGAAAAAATAGCGAATTTCAACAAAAGGATCGCGGAAAAACGCGAATTTCGTCAAAGTAAAGCGGAAAAAACGGGAATTTAGTCAAAGCACCAAAAAAGATGTGCAAACTAAACTTATAGGTAGAAAATTCATAAAATGGGATTTAATTTCTTTTTTATGAGATTCTTAAAAATACAGCATGATTTCAGTGTACTTTGATAATATTTATATTCATTAGGTGGACCAGTAAAAATCCCCCCCCTCGTTCTTACTGCATTGAAATGTCTCCCGCCTTCAGAACATTTAAGATTTGATGCTTATTAGTGATTTAGATATAAATTTCCCTTCCAAGGAAAATGTCTGATTCCAACACAGATCTATGCTGACAAATAATTCAATGGGAAGTATAATAATGAAAGCACCCATTCATTCAACGAAAAGTACACCTTTACTTAACATAAGTGTTCTTTTTTTCAGCAAAAATATCTTTTTCAATAAACCCGCCTTGCCTCTTTTTAAAAGAATGCGAACATTAGTGATACTTGTTAGTGGAACTTGGTATCTTCTACTCTCAAATAAACATTATTTTACAATTAAAATTGTATCTTGCATTTTTACTTTTAAAAAAGTAAAGAAAATTTCTCTTAATATTTTTTAAAAATATCTTATTTGAGTGCAAATAATGCTGGTTTTAATTCATTATTTAATTATTGTTAAAACAATAATTAATGCATTTCATTTATCTTAATAAACAACTTTCATTTATTCCTTTAAAATATAAATTATTATTGATGGGGACCCGCTTTTGTAAAAAAGGGACGCAGATTTTTGGAAATCCTGGGTCCCGGGGACCCAGGTTTTTTCAAGTACAGCGGCATCACTGCTTAAAGTTAAATTTAAAGGTGTTTTTACACAACATACGTTGTGTTTTCACCCTCCCCAAGTGTTTATTTACAATGGAAGTACAGCGAGGAAGTACGCTTTAAAAAAAAAAAAAAATTGTTGTAAATTTTCAAGATTTAAAAGTTACGTTAGCTATTTTTTACTTGCTATACAAAAGTGTCTAACTGCTATTCAAAACTGACTTTGTATAGCAGTTACTGCTATGCAACTTTCTTTTTCTAAATCGACCCCTGTTATTCAAAGAACTTCATTACTCAATCTTAACTCCTGTAATCGTATTCAACTGGAAAGCCACTTTCATCTATATTCAACACTATACTTAACGAAAGGTAACTTCGAGAAAAACAAACATCGTTAAACATCGCTGAACATCCTCACACCTCTCGAGGCACACCAAGATATCACATAATTAACAGAGACTAAAGGTAAATCCTTTTATCCTCTGCCGATGTCCGAAAACCAATCAATACGCATGACCGAACTACTTTCTACCTGTTTCCAGATCGTCATATGCAAATATCGACAGAGCGACGTAAATCATGGAACAAGCCGCGATTACGTCATCCCTCAATGCCATCTATCAGCAATAACTGTAACCACCAGGAAAAACAGATGATAGAGTTGAACGTGCGAGAGTTACGGCGGAATATCGATGTCAGCATTCATTATAAAGAGATAAAAGGAACTAAAAAGTAAAACTACTATTTGCTTATACACTGACGAAAAAAAAAAATCCCAACACCGAGAAAGAATTGTTAGATAAACGAAATTTGGTAGGCTGTTTATACATCTGTAAGATGACATCTATTGAAATTTCGCGCTTCGTGCATAAATGTGGCGCTAGTAGCGCCACTCAGAACTTGCAGATCAGGTTTACTTTAAATGTGTGCTGTAAAGTTCGTGGGTGTTATTTAGCTTTAAAATATGGTGTATTGAGTTGATGTTAGCCAAGAATGCCTTTCACAAGACGAAGAAGCCACTGTCAACAGTTCAGAGTTGGAACGAGGTCGCATATTCGGGCTACGAGAAGGTGGATTTTCTTTCCGCGATATTGCAGAAAGACTTGGCTGGAATGTATCCCCTGTGCATGATTGTTGGAAGCAGTGGTCAAGGGATGGTACTGCCTCAAGACCAGGTTCCAGGCAGCCACTTGGCACCCCTGAGAGGGAAGATTGCCATACTCCATGGCTCATTGCTAGGTGACCTGTAGCGTGCATTCCACTGACTCCAAGCCATTGCTGTTTTCTGATGAAAAAGAAACACAACACAACACATCTCCACTCCGCCCACTAATGAGCTCTGGCTTGACACGAATGGCTTCGCAAACGGCAATGGCTTGGAGTCTGTGGAATGCACGCTACAGGGCGTCTAGCTCGGAGCTGTCTTTGAAGTAAAAATTTCTAATAGTTTTTGTCACTGTGGTACTAACTGCAGTTCGAATTTCTGTCTCAGACACAGTACGATGCGCCACAGTCGTACGCGGAATATGGCGATCTTCCCTCTTGGGAGTGTCACGTGGCCGCCTGGAACCCGGTCTTCTTGAGGCAGTACCATCCCTTGACCACTACTTCCAACAATCATGCACAGTAGATACATTCCAGCCACTTTCTGCAATATCGCGGAAAGAAAATCCACCTTCTCGAAGCCCCCGAATATGCAACCTCGTTCCAACTCAGTGAGCTGTTGACAGTGGCCCCTTCGTCTTGTTAAAGGCACTCTTGGCTAACATCCACTTAATATGTCACATTTCGAAGCTAAATAACGCCCACGAACTTTACAGTACTCATTTAAAGTAAACCTGATACTAGCGCCACACTTATGCGCGAAGCACGAAATTTCAATCGGTGTCATCTTTCAGATGTATAAACACGCCTACCAAATTTTGTTTATCTAACACAAGTTTTTCTTGGTGTTGGGATTTTTTTTTTTTTTCCGTCAGTGTATTTAGATAAAAAGAGAAATCATAGATAGAGATTTATTATGAAAGGTAAGTTTATATTCCCTTACAGATAAAATATAACTTAAACTTAGTAAAGATAAAGTATTTAGTTACCAAGGGAAAGATTAGAGGCAGGAATATTTATGCATACATGCAATACAAGCCACATATACTTATGGGCAAGTATGCTAATAAATATAGAATATATGCAATGTGATAAGACACAAGGACAAGGCATCTTATTTTCTAACAAATGCCCCCCCCCCCCCCTCTTATCACACTTGCCCTATGGAGAAGAACAGCCAAAAAAAAAAAAAATGGAGTCAAAAGCAATCCTAACACAAATTTGCTATCTCCATCAAAAATGGCTTAAAAATCAAAGTTCCCTCACACCTAAAAAAAAAACTACCTCATGCTCCCCATGGCTTGTGAAAGTCTCTCAGATTCATAACACAATACCAAAAAAACTTTCCAGTAGCTCTAAAAAAAAAAAAAAAACCTAAATCAATGAAAGCTGAAGAAGTCCAAAAAAAAAAAAAAAAAAAAACTAAGTTCCAGAACGCTAAAACCACACATCACATCATTTATAATAACATAATACATGTAACATTAAAAAGTTAAAACAACAATAAAAATATCACAGTTCAAAGTCCTCATTGAATATATATCAGTCTTAATACTCTTTATAACATTCTATATAATACTTTATATAGTCCTTGCACCTTACATGACACTTTATAACACTAAAAGAATATTTTTATGTAACACATGATCCTGTAACACCGTGAATTCCCTTTAAAAGAAAATTTCATCTTACACTAAAAATCTTTCAATGAAATTTTATGAAAAACACACCCACC
The DNA here is from genome assembly GCA_963932465.1 of Maratus speciosus. Taxonomy (NCBI): domain Eukaryota; kingdom Metazoa; phylum Arthropoda; class Arachnida; order Araneae; family Salticidae; genus Maratus; species Maratus speciosus. The sequence continues at coordinate 177,789,226 of OZ010787.1, forward strand.
TAACACTCTAAAAAGGATATTATTCCCCTTAATATAAAACTTTAAATTCCATTTCTGTAACTATTATAAGAAAAACCTAGTCAAACTCAACCTGCAGCCAATCAAACAGACAACACCAATTTAAAACTACTTCATTAGAATATTTTCTATACGACATCTGTTATTTGCAGCTCAATTATATGCCTGAGAAAAGAAACTTACATGTCAATCCATGCCGGCCTAGATTGCATGCATGCTTGATATAATCTATAACCTCATTTAATATCAAACCAGATTCATAACTTTATATGTACTGTCATCCCACACATCCTGTATCTAAGGATCCTGACATATGGGACAGTACAAAACTAAACCTAACTATCCGAATATTGAGATACAAAAAAATGAACACATTTAGTGGTACATAACACTCACCAACATGCATCATACTGAGTCCCAAGGATCAATCCCGAATTAACCCAAGAATTAACCGCCTTACCCAGAATTAACCCAAGGGCCTCAGCATACCCTGTCACCACTAATGCTAAGCACGCATGTATTCATCTTCACTGCCTTAGGCCTAAGGACTCATACCAAGCTCTCGCATAAAAAATAACGTAGACACAGGCTGATCAGGTGACGAAAGCTGTGATTCTCATAATTTATATATTTTAAAAGACAAAAACAAACTAAAACTTTAAAACAGGTCCTTAGTTTCAGAAACTGTATCTTTCAATGCTGCAACAGATACTGCATGTACTCAATAAGCTGATTTGTACTAAGTACAATTTTCAACTTCTAACACAATAACAAACTACCTTCCAAGGAACTATTGACAATTGTCAAGAACAAAAAAAAAAATCACTAATACAAGCATTTCTCTCTACTATCTCTTTACCGTCAATAAAAACTAATAGAAAGGGAAAAATCTCCCTTCTCCCTCTGAAAAACGTTACTAACAAAGATGCTATCTGCTAAAAGATTGAGCCACTAGGTAAAAGAAATTGACCAAAAATTTCCATACAAAAACATTAAAAATTCAATTTCAATTAAAAAATTACAAGTCCCTGAGAGCCACTAAATCTTCAACTCCAGATTTCACATATAGAGAATTCTCTATCGTCATTCTCCCTAAAGAAAATTTCAGCAAACCACAACAGAAGCCAATCTCTAATCCTTACGTTAGAGAAACATTCCTCCACCTTACACTGAATTCCTGACAATTACTTTAAATTCATAGCAATTGTCTATAACAATCCTCTGGCAATCTGCATGAGTAATAACTGACTCAAAACCCCACAAGGACAAGGTAAACTATTAACAATTCTCTATATTTAAAAAAAATCTTTAACATCCTAAAAATCTATATTTAAAACTGTCATTAAAAACCACAGAGTCGCACCTCAGAATCATTTCCACTAACAAGATCAAAACTAACAAGAAATAAGTCAAAACCTTCTATATTATTCTAACAATTTATTTTTGCCATGTTGATCATTTTAAAATCAAAGCACTAGATCTTAAACCCATATTTTATATAATATATATAAATTCATCTATAATTAAATATATTTAACAAAAATATCTGTAAATAAATATTAATGATTAACTAGTATTCAAATTCATGATTCCTAGCAAAAATTCGTAGAGTATCTGTAAATAAAAATAGTAATGGACTAGCATTTAAAATTCAAGATTCCTGGTACAAGTTAACTCCTTTTATTAGGATACACTTTTATACCATGCTAAGTAAGTAAACCTTTACACTAAGCATAACATTATGCCATTAGAATACTCAACCTCTAGAACCTATGTTTCCACAAGCTCAGTTTCTTGAATAGTTGTAAAAATAACTAGCCCTAAAATTCATATAGCTGTCATACAACAATTAAAAAAAAAATTAAACAGAAAAATCTAATCAAAATTTCTTGTTTAAGGAGACTGCTTAGGTTTAAACAAGAGAAATAGTAGGTTTAAACAAGATCCAGATACTTCCTATATAACTTAATCCAAAAATATCCAGGACATAAGGTAAGCTTAAAATTTTTAAAATATTTTCAAACATAGATGATGTATTTGTAATGAGTCAAGATTATAAATCCAGGAAATACTTTCAACTAACTGGTTAATTAACCATACCTCATGATTGGTGATCAGTAAATTTTCCCTAGATCACTGCAATATCATGGTATAAAAATAGTTGAACACCTATCCAGCTTAAGCTCGCAATACCTGGCTCATATTACTAGAATTACAAAAAATGCACAACCCTTCTAAGTATCTCAAAAAATCAATTTAGACCATATTTGAAACAAAAATAGGAATTACACACATATTCAGCACTCCAGGGCCACAATTTCTTCATAAATCTTACACCAATTCAAGGAAAAATTTCCCAATGCTGAATAATGTCCAAAACTTTTAAACTTAATCTGTAAGAAAAACCTATATTTAATCAAACAATTCATTTAGGTACAAATTGAACGTACTTTAAACAACTATTGTAAAAAAAAAAATATTTAGAAGAGAGGGTTAAGCTTCATAAATCCATTATCAAACTTTTATAAAAAAAATTCCATTTTAAACCTTAAATATTTAAAAGCTATTTATTATAAAACAGGAAATTTTATATTGCAGCTATTAATTTATCTCCTTAAATCACAAGCTGTTTTTATTTCATTAGCCAATAAGATAAACCAGTTATCAAGACTTATATTTTTCCCATTAAGCAAATTGTTTCAGTTCAACAACATTAATTTAATCTAAAACTTTAATAATAAAAAAACTTAAATTTAAACTTATAATTTAACTGAACAAATTTATAATTTGAAACTAGAAGTATTTAATTTAAAACATACAAAAAAATATAATGGAGGTAAACAAAATTAAAAATTAACATGAAAGCCCCCCATTTAAAACCAACTGCACTTTGTGCACATACTCATGACTCAACATCTGGGCAAAAACCTAAAACTTTAATCACCCATGGAATCAAGAGATTATAACTTTGAACTTTAGGACTTCCATTTTAACAGAACTATTAATAAAAATTGTTAAATTATATAAAAATGACCCCCTCTCATTAAAAGAAAAACAAATTATCAAAATCTATCATATTTTCCAAAAAGATTCATTAAAAGCTTTCATTTTGAAAATACTAAACCAGTTTAAAAAAAAAAAAAAAAAAAAAAAAACCTTTAAAACGTTAAAATAATCCATTACACTTAAAAAAAAAGTACAGATTCAGCCAGTTCATGACATCATATTTTATCAATGCTTTTCTTAAATTACCATAATTAAAACTTCAAAAGAGGTAAAAATGAAACAATCGATTAAACTCTTTAATCTTCTTAACTTCATTAAAACTTAATCAACCATAGTAGAAAAACATCATAATCTGGCCAAATTACTTAACTTCAAACATTGAATAGCATTACCTGTCCTGGAAATATAACTTTATTTTAATCTTTAAAAAAAATTGTTTTTCAGCACATCTCAAACTTCAAAATATGATAATCCAAGTAGGAACTCCGCAATTCTCACAAATTCAATAAAAATATTAAATATTCAATATTAAAATAAAAAATATTAAACATTCAACAATAAATTACACTTTTATTCAAACATCATGAAAAAATAGGGAACAATTCAGACGGTGGGGTATTCTTCTCCACGTTAAATCAAGACCATTTGTCATATTACACCAAAACATCGATGAGTAACTTCTAAAAAAAAACCAAAGATTATGAAAAAATTATGATCAAACACCTCGAGAGAATGTCCTTGAAAACATACACAGAGTTAAGTTCATCCCCAGAAACCAGTCCGGCCGTCAAAACATTCAGAAATTTCTTTAATCCTTAAACATACACTTGGTGCGCCAGCACGCTCCACTTACGGAACGTGCCGGTCGAAAACGGCAATCAAATCGTTGACCTTCAACCTTTGTCACCTCAGTAGGAACCTTCCAGAGAAAAAAAACTTTAATCTTGATAAGTCATCAAAAGAACTTCGGATTCACGAATCCCCCCATCTGTCTCCATCCATATCGCTCCGATTACTTGGTTATTTCAAGGAAAAATCTTGTAGTGATCCAGCATTTAAAAGTATTCTAAACACATCATGAGTTCCAAACTTTAATACTTGAAATAATCCAATCAAACTTTAACTTTACGTTTATATTAAACTTTATCAGAAGCAAAAAAATATATATAATTAGCAAACGAACATTTATATTTAAATAAAACTTAAAATCTTTAATTTTGGATGTCATCAAACACTCATGCCCCGCCCCCCCCACTAAAGTTATTGCGAACATTTCTAAAAGGGCCGGAGTAATGTCCACCACATTAAATGACCATAAACCTACTAAGGTCAAAATTCAACAAATCATTTAGTAATATATAAGAAAATTGAATTTTTACTATTACAATAAAAACTAAATTTAAGGTGTATATAACAGCTATATTTTACGTTTATTTTTTACGTTTATTTTTTACGTTTATTATTTACTTATTTAAATTTAAACTGCCTTTTAAAGATCCAACACCGCTAGTTTATTGGGCTATTAAACTTTATAATTTAAATTAACACAAGATAAGCCCATAACCGATTATTGGGAAATACAAAAGTATTTCCCAAGGGTTAGGAATTAGCAGAGCTGCATTTAATGCAGTAAAAGCATTAAGTGCTGATTAGTAACCCTGAATTAGATATAATTATTAATTAAAGAAATTACTAGAAATATAACTTAAATAAATGTGGTGGTGTTAACAGACCCTGCCAATTGCTACGAAAAAAATCGTAGTTGCTACGATTTGGACCTATAAACTACGATGCTACGAAAATCGGTCTTAAGCTACGATTTTTTGCAAAAAACACAAACAAATTTTTTGTTTCTAGTTCTGATTTTTATCCCACACAGCATATTTTTCAGGAGTGATTCTGTTGCGAAATTTTCAAAATTTCAAAGTATTCATTTCCGAAAGTTTTAAAAAATTGGCCATTAGTCCGAAAATTCGGACATTAAAAAATGCTCATGGAAAAAAAAAAATCTGGGCTGCAAAACAAACTTTTTAACATAAAACACTCCCTTTATGTACATTAACCAAGAGCGAATCGTGTTTCTGTAAATATTTATACAAAAATTCGCTTCCTTAGAAACAAGGTGCCATTTTAAGAATTTCTGAAAAGGAGGGGGGGGGGGGCAAGGTTTGAAATAGTGAGCAAAATTGCACGATTTGCGATAAACTATCGCGCATTTTGACAAATGACTGTATAAAAAAAAAATCAATTTCGTCAGTTGGTCGCAGAAGAAAATAAATTTCGTCAAAGGATCGTGGTAAAAACGCAGTGTTGATTTCAGGGGGTGCCTTCTGGGGGGGGGGGGGGGTGTTAGATTTGAGATTTTGTATTGTCAATGGTGTGAATTTTGTCAAAATATCGCTGAAAGAAAACGCGAATTTCGTCAAAAGATCAGTAAGAAAATGCAAATTTCATCGAAAGATCAGTAAGAAAACGCAGATTTTTACCGATGGATCGCAGAAAGAAGACACTAATTTCGTCAAAAGGATCGCAGAAAAAACCGCAAAATTCGACAAAGGATCGTGGTAAAAAATGCGAATTTCGTCAAAAGTTCATGGTAAAAAGTGCGGATTTCAACAATGAATCGTGATAGAAAAATATGAATTACGATTGCGGAAAAATTGTGAATATCCTGAAATGATCGCAGCAAAAAAATCCCGAATTTCGTCAAAATTTACTGCACTGGGCTAAAGAATTGGAACCAGGCTCCTTTTACAAATGAAAAAAAAAACTCTGTGAAACGAAAAGAAACTAAAAATTGTAAAAAAATTTACTATATTGAGTTGAAAGACTGAAACCTTATTCCTTTTACAAATGTCAAAAGATGGCTGTGTAACACAAAAAACCAACCAACCAACCTCCAGATTAATTGAAATTTTGTGTGCTACGATTTCTCATTTTCAAAGGTTGGCAGGTCTGTGTTAAAGTAAAGATGACATAGTTAAAATAAAGTATTTTTATTAACATTTAAAAGACAAAAATAATATACATATACTTTAAATTAAAAATAAACATTTAAACAAAAATATATCGTTAAGTTTGCTCAAGTACAATTGAAAAACAATATTAAACTTATCTCATTGACTATAGGATACTCATGACATGAACACAATATCTTTCTGTAACACATCACATAAAAGGATATTTAACGACTGGAACTTTGAAGGTGAATGTGGCTGGATCCAAGAAGGTATTCAAGTTCTTATAAAATAACTACCTTACTTGCGATCACAGTCAGACAAAAAAACGATATTTAACTACATGAGAAACCTCCATGAAAGACTTCAAAGGAAATATGGGGATGAAACTAGCACAGATGAAGAACTCAGTTCGACAAAACACTTGATGACGACAATTATTCATCCTTACACAGCATGACATTAAGTTCATTATTCAAAGAACTTCATTACTCAATCTTAACTCCTGTAATCGTATTCAACTGGAAAGCCACTTTCATCTATATTAAACACTGTACTTAACGAAAGGTAACTTCGAGAAAAACCAACATCTTTAAACGTCGCTGAACATCCTCACGCCTCTCGAGGCACACCAAGACATCACATAATTAACAGAGACTAAAGGTAAATCCTTTTATCCTCTGCCGATGTCCGAAAACCAATCAATACGCATGACTAAACTACTTTCTACCTGTTTCCAGATCGTCATATGCAAATATCGACAGAGCGACATAAATCACGGAACAAGCCGCGATTACGTCATCCCTCAATGCCATCTATCAGCAATAACAGTAACCACCAGGAAAAACAGATGATCGAGTTGAACGTGCGAGAGTTATGGCGGAATATCGATGTCAGCATTCATTATAAAGAGATAAAGGGAACTAAAAAGTAAAAGTACTATTTGCTTATATTTAGATAAAAAGAAAAATCATTGATAGAGATTTATTATGAAAGGTAAGTTTATATTTAGTTACAGATAAAATATAACGTAAACATAGTAAAAATAAAGTATCTGGTTACCGAGGGAAAGATTAGAGGCATGAATATTTATGCATACTTGCAATACAAGCCACATATACTTATGGGCAAGTATGCTAATAAATATAGAATATATGCAATGTGATAAGACACAAGGACAAGGCATCTTATTTTCTAACAAATACACGAATTTTCTCAAAAGATTGTGGAAAGTACACTAATTTTCTCAAAAGATTGCGGAAAGTACACTAATTTTCTCAAAAGATTGCGGAAAGTACACTAATTTTCTCAAAAGATTGCGGAAAGTACACGAATTTTCTCAAAAGATTGCGGAAAGTATGCGAATTTTCTCAAAAGATTGCGGAAAGTATGCGAATTTTCTCAAAAGATTGCGGAAAGTACGCGAATTTTCTCAAAAGATTGCGGAAAGTACGCGAATTTTCTCAAAAGATTGCGGAAAGTACGCGAATTTTCTCAAAAGATTGCGGAAAGTACGCGAATTTTCTCAAAAGATTGCGGAAAGTACGCGGGTCATTTTCAAAAAATTTGCCAAAACCCCGTCCCTGGACTTTGGTGCTTATTTTTTTATATTTGTTTAATTATTTAGACAAAAAGATATTAATATCCTAACTTATGTACTGTTTGCTGTACAATGTGCCATTTATTTTAAATGTCTGATGAATTTCAATGCTAAAAAAATAACAAATCTTGTCTGGAAAAGTGGTTTTTTGACTGTCCCTAGCTTGTTTGCTCAGCCAAAAACTTTAATTTCTTTTAATTAAATCTTCATTATTTGTTTGAAAAAATTAATGCAACCTATTGTATATGCAATAAACAAACCTATAATTACATTAAAAAAAAATATTTTTACTATCTGATGACAATATGAAACAGTAAAGTTCTGTACCCAGAACTGCATCATGAGTGTTACCTATTTTAATTTTGATTATTTACATATATGTGGAGCTACTCATTAGTACATATCTAGTGTGTTTTCACTTGTCCAGACTTGTAGAATGTTACTTTAGTGTAATTTTGTGAAGATTTGAAAATTGATAAGGGTGATATTTTACAACAAAGCTTTATGTAAGGTGAGTATTTTTATTCATCATCATGAGTGTTACCTTAATTTAATAAAGTAATTAAGGCTAAAATGTTATTTTTTAAATTTTGAATTGATGATATAAAATTGTTATTTATCCTGTCTTAAAAAAATTTGTTTTGTTTTAATTATTATACTTCAATGTCTTTATTCTATAATAATAATGTCATGAGTGTTACTTGTCATGAGTGTTACTTTATAAAAGGTAACACTCATGACCTACTGGTAACACTCATGACAAAATGAGTATTTAATGAATTTTTTAGTGGAACTTAGCATGAATGCACACAAAAATGAACAGCGCATTTAAGATCTGCATAATCTTTATTATTTTAGCAGAGTTTACCCAAGGTTTAACGTCGTTCACGCCGGCGCGGTAGGTCACACTCGACTGTCTCAAAGCTGCAAGTCTCTGGCTTTTTGGATACCAGTATTTTAATATAGAAAATGTTGTTTTATTTAATTAGAACAATTGGGCGATTTAAAGGAACAACATTTTCTCTAAAATAACAGTGGTGTGCAAAAAGTCGGAGACTTTTGAGCTCTGAAACAGTCGAGTGTGACCTACCGTGCCGGTGTGAACGTGTTAAAAAGAGGCAGGGTTCTGCTTGTTGAAAAAAGACACTTTTTTTATACTTAAGAGGACATTTTTATTCTTAAGGGCACTTTTGTTTCTAAAGACACTTTTTAGATTCTAAAGTGTTCTTTCTTTTGGGGGGGGTGTGGGGCATTTTTTCTGTTTTATTTAAAGCCACTTTTAATATTTAAATTCAGGTGATTCTTTTCAAGTCAACAATGAGGAAGTTTTTACTATGCAAATTTTTTTAATACCAAAAAAAAAAAAGAGTGAGAGCTAATTTTTTGGGAAAGGGACAAGAAGGGTGCTGATTTTTTGGATTAGGGGTAAGGAGGGTGCTATTTTGTAAATCAAAGGGCAGGAAGGGTGCAGCAAGCACCCAGATGGGACATTGAGTCAGCAGTATAGGCAAAAAAAACATGGAAAGGGGTCATTTGTGCAACTTTAAACAGATTAGCTGATCAGATTGTCGCACATGGTACCAATATACCTGATGCTGAAACTTTATTTGATGCACTACAAAGCAATAATTTAAAAGTGAAACTATTTTTCGTACCACAGGAAAAAATTGTTCATTATTTACAACAAATATCATCTAGTCTTCGAACTGTTCCATACACTCATTCTATCCATCAAATCATAACAGTAAAACATGAGGAAATATTTTATCCTAATTTTTCCTGCTTTTGTGAAGAAAACAAATGGGCAGAAGGAAAATTTTGTAAATGCTTTAAAACAATAAGAAAAATCTCACTTATTAAACAGGATAAAAACATTCAAGATCTAAAGAGAGAAAAAAAAGACCTATTTATAGCAGTGAATCTCACAATGATTCTTTGATTTCTTCTTTTGATATTGAGAATAGTTCAGAATTTAGTGGGCCTGAACCTGGAAGTGTAAATAATCTTTAACCAGGTACTTAAGTTTTAGTTTAATAGATAAACAAAACATCTTATCAATATGTTGGAGAGTTGAAAGTTGTGTTTTTCAGGGTAACTGATAAAAAGGGCCAAATGTTTGGGCTAATGAAAGAGGATATCTCATATGTGGAATATAATCATGTTATAATAACTTTACCTGGTCCACAAATTGTTATGAAAGGCAATAGAATCTATTATCATTTTTCATTTCCAATACATGTGTATTAAAAAACACAATGCTTTTTATCAAGAGTGTTACTTCATGAAATGTTCTAAATTTTTACCATTTAAAAATATTTTTTATCATAACTTTTATAGGAATTAAGAGAATACTTCAAATAACATATTTTAACAGCAAAAATATCCTCTAAATTTACTTTTTTTTTTATTTCATTACAACAATGTTCAGTGGAAAAAAAACAAAGTAACGCTCATGACACTGTACACAGTAATTTTTTTAAAAAAAATTAATTGTATTTGCTCATTTTGTATGTATCCTTGTTAAAGGACCCATATGTAATTGAAAATTTTCATTTTATAGAAATAATCATTTTTACTTAACTAAGAAATTCAATCATTTTGTCCGGTAACACTCATGACATTGGAGCCCAAAGATTCATTTTCAAAGTTAAATATCTTTAATGACACAAAAAATTAAGCTTGAATATTATTATATTCTAAAAGATTAATTATTTTTAAGCCTGTGTATTAACAATAAATTTAATTTTTAAACAATTTTGAATTTTAGTTTTTTTAAATGCTGTTTTGGCAAACTTTTTTAAAATGACCCACGTGAATTTTCTCAAAAGATTGCAGGAAGTACGCGAATTTTCTCAAAAGATTGCGGAAAGTATGTGAATTTCTTATTTATTAGCATTAGAATTTCAATCTGCCCCCAAAACAGCTTTTATTGCTACAAAATTAACTTTTGCTGCTACAAAATCCGATTTTACAAGTGCTACAAAATGGACTTAGTGCACTTTCATCCCTGTAACATTACACCATTGAAAAATATGCAAATTAGGCTTAATAACTGATAAATATTAAGTATATGCAAATCATGACATTTATTTGAAGCCAGGGGTTGATGCAAGTTTTTATTCTTGGGGTTTTATTCTTCAAGAGTGTGAAAAACCCCCACATTCTACAAGAGTGTGGAAAAACCCCCACATTCTACAAGAGTGTGGAAAAACCCCCACGTTCTACAAGAGTGTGGAAAAACCCCCACGTTCTACAAGAGTGTGGAAAAACCCCCACGTTCTACAAGAGTGTGGGAAAACCCCCACGTTCTACAAGAGTGTGGGAAAACCCCCACGTTCTACAAGAGTGTGGGAAAACCCCCACGTTCTACAAGAGTGTGGAAAAACCCCCACGTTCTACAAGAGTGTGGAAAAACCCCCACGTTCTACAAGAGTGTGGAAAAACCCCCACGTTCTACAAGAGTGTGGAAAAACCCCCACGTTCTACAAGAGTGTGGAAAAACCCCCACGTTCTACAAGAGTGTGGAAAAACCCCCACGTTCTACAAGAGTGTGGAAAAACCCCCACGTTCTACAAGAGTGTGGAAAAACCCCCACGTTCTACAAGAGTGTGGAAAAACCCCCACGTTCTACAAGAGTGTGGAAAAACCCCCACGTTCTACAAGAGTGTGGAAAAACCCCCACGTTCTACAAGAGTGTGGAAAAACCCCCACGTTCTACAAGAGTGTGGAAAAACCCCCACGTTCTACAAGAGTGTGGAAAAACCCCCACGTTCTACAAGAGTGTGGAAAATCTTGGACGTAATATAACCTATGTGGTTTATATTCGTAACAGTCTATTTAAACATGCAGAAAAGCCCAGTGGAGGTAAAGGCTGGTAAATAGGACGTATTGGAAGTGAAATATTTAAATGAGCATATATGAAAAACGATCTCTTAACTAGGATAATAAAACAAAATGCATAATAGTAGAGTTAACGGAAAAAACCCCCGCGTTCGTCAAGAGTGTGGAAAAACCCCTGCGTTCAGAAAGTACGCGAATTTTCTCAAAAGATTGCGGAAAGTATGCAAATTTCTTATTTATTAGCATTAGAATTTCAATCTGCCCCCAAAACAGCTTTTATTGCTACAAAATTAACTTTTGCTGCTACAAAATCCGATTTTACTAGTGCTACAAAATGACTTGGTGCACTTTCATCTCTGTAACACTACACTATAGGTGAAAACTGGGAAATTGAGTTAGTAGCCAGTGGCCGGTAGACCAGGGATGCCGCGGACGCGCTCTAGCGCGTAAATTACGCGAAAAATCGGAGACGGGATGCAAAAAAATAGTTCTTACGCGTCCCGTGGGATGCGTAAATTCGTCAAAAAATCGCGGAAAACAGCCGATTTTCGTCAAGGAATCGCGAAAAAAGCGCAAATCTCATCAAAATATCGCGCAAAAGCAGCGATTCCCATAAAAGGGCCGCGAAAAAATAGCACATTTCGTCAAAGCATCACGAAAAAAAGCTAATTTCGTCAAAAAATCGCGGAAATAAGCGCAAGTTTCATGAAAATATCGCTGAAATAAGCGCAAATTTCATCAAAATATTGCGAAAAAACGCCATTTTCGTAACAGGGCCGCGACAAATTAGTGTATTTCGTTAAAAGATCACGAAAAAATAGCGAATTTCGTCAAAAAATCGCGGAAGAAACGCAAATTTTATCAAAATATCGCGGAAAAAAGACTATTTTCGTCAAAAGATCCGGGAAAAAATAGCGTTTTTCGTCAAAGTATCCCCAAAAAATAGCAAATGTCAAAAAATAACGTAAAAAAAGCCGATTTTCGTCAAAGGATCGTGAAAAAAGCACAAATTTCGTGAAAATATCGCGGAAAAAATGCTATTTTCGTAAAAGGGCTGTGACAAAATAGTGTATTTCGTCAAAAGATAGCGAAAAAATAGCGAATTTCGTCAAAAAATCGCGGAATAAAGCCGAATTTTGTCAATCGCGAGAAAAAACACTATTTTCGTGACAGGCTCGCGAAAAAATAGCGAATTTCAACAAAAGGATCGCGGAAAAACGCGAATTTCGTCAAAGTAAGGCGGAAATAACGTGAATTTAGTCAAAGCACCAAAAAGATGTGCAAACTAAACTTATAGGTAGAAAATTCATAAAATGAGATTTAATTTTTTTTATGAGATTCATAAAAATACAGCATGATTTCAGTGTACTTTGATAATACATTCAGTAGGTGGACCAGTAAAAAATCCCCCCCCCCCCCCTCGCTCTTACTGCATTGAAATATCTCCCGCCTTCAGAACATAAGATTTGATGCTTATTAGTGATTTAGATGTAAATTTCCGTTCCAAGGAAAATGTCCGATTCCAACACAGATCTATGCTGACAAATAATTCAATGGAAAGTATAATGAAAGCACCCATTCATTCAACAAAAAGTACACCTTTACTTAACATAAGTATTCTTTTTTTCAGCAAAAATATCTCTTTCAATAAACCCGTCTTGCCCCTTTTTAAAAGAATGCGAACATTAGTGATACTTGTTAATGGAACTTGGTATCTTCTACTCTCAAATAAGCATTATTTTACAATTAAAATTGTATCTTGCATTTTTACTTTTAAAAAAGTAAAGAAAATTTCTCTTAATATTTTTTTTTAAATGTCTTATTTCAGTGCAAATAATACTGGTTTTAATTCATTATTTAATTATTGTTAAAACAATAATTAATGCATTTCATTTATCTTTTCCAAATAAACTAGTTTCATTTATTCCTTTAAAATATAAATTATTATTGATGGGGACCCGCTTTTATAATAAAAGGGACCCAGATTTTTGGAAATCCTGGGTCCCGGGGACCCAGGTTTTTTCAAGTACAGCGGCATCACTACTCAGTTTCATTAGTGGCCACTTTTTAAAGTTAGTGGCCACTATAATGTTTCAAATTTTCTTGACATTTAGATAAACTATAATCGCTGTATATATACATATTTTTCTATAAATCAGAGTTTTATACCAGCCAACTATTCATGATAAGTATAGGGAAGCAGTCAAAATTCAAGAAAATTACCTTAAAACGAGAAAATCTGTTGTATTAATTTTTTAGAATATATTTTTGGATTATTTGTATATGTTTATAAACACAATTATCAACCAAATTACTATTACTTTCTTTATATAAAAAATAACTAAATCAAAATTCCAACAGCTAGGTGTATACAATAATAATAATAATCAAATAAAACACAAAATGTTATTTAGATTTTATTTAATAAGTAAATGTGCTATTAACATACTACACAAATTACATACAGTTGAAATCTAAGCTGGTGAGTGTATTTCGCAGGATTAAACAGTATCTCTTGAAGAAAAATAATCTAACTCAGGGTTCGTACGGTCCTTGAAATATAGGTGTAAATTAGCGGTCGCCACTCGCCACGTGGCGATTAAAGTTGTAAAAGTGGCGATTAAAAAATCGGCCATCGATCGCCACTATAGTCGCCACTCGCCAAATGGCGATTAAAAAATCTGTTATCGATCGCCAACTGAAATACAACTTTTTTCATGAAAATATGCATCTCTACTTTGATTGCATTTAATTAGCAAACTGGTTAATTTTTTTTTCCTACCGGATGCAAGTAGATTTCAATGATTTAGCTGCATTTTCAATATTTCATTTTTTCGCCAAGTGCTTGCTCTTCAGTTGGATTATTTTTTTTACAGTTTTATTCTGCAAAATATATTCATCAGCTTTGATTCCACATGTGTTTCAAATAATTTATTCTTTTTCTTTATTGCCTTTTCCTTTTCTTTCACATTTAAAATTGCAAGAGCATTTTAACCCTTTCGGGTTTGGAGTACTGTTAATAGTACATGTCTTTTCCTCGAGTATTGTTTTGTCCTAACAATTACTTTTGCTACTATTTACATATGGTAATGATAGTATATGGCTATGCCTCTTTTATTATGATTTCATTTATGTTTGGACATTTAGTAATAACAATAAAAGTTTGCTTAATTCTCTTTGCACCGTTGGCGATTCCTTTATTTTATAAATATATAGCACTCTTTAAATTTAAAATAGTATAGGTTACTTTTCTGAACAAATCATGTGTGATAAAACACAAAAAACATTAGAAAGTTGTAATATCTGTTAAACTCTGTTGTAATGATATTTTCCAAACGTCTCCAAAAACTTCCTTCCTATTATCATATGAATTGAATAGTACACAAAATAAGTTCATTCGTTAGAATTCAGACAATGAGATAATCTTTAAACTTCAGTAAATCTATTCAGATAACTACGATTAGCATTATTAAAATAAAAGTAATTTTATTATCAAAACTGAAGAATAAAAATCCGACATGAAAGGGTTAAGGACATTGCAATTTTCTTGAATTTCGACTGCTTCCCTATTCTTATTGTGAATAGTTGTCTGGTATAAAACTCTGATTTATAGAAAAATGTGTATATATACAATGATTATAGTTTATCTAGATGTCAAGAAAGTTTGAAACATTATAGTGGCCACTAACTTTAAAAAGTGGCTACTAATGAAACTGAGTCTACCGGCCACTGGCTACTAACTCAATTTCCCAGTTTTCACCTATACCTTGAAAGTGCTTAAAAGTCCTTAAATTTTTCAAAAGCAAATTTTGGTCCTTAAAAGTACTTATTTTTATGCAAAATTTGTAAAAAGTGCTTGAAAGTCCTTGAATTTTTTCTTTGAATTTCCAGAGATTTTTTTTCCATAACTGGTGAGAATGTGGCAGGAGTCGAAATATTGAAGATACTGCAATGTCCTTAAAATCTGCTTCCATCCAGTGAAAAAAAAAAAGGAATAAATTATTTGAAATGCATGTGGAATCAAAACTGATGAATATATTTTGCAGAATTCTTGAAAAAAATAGAAATTTCATGTAAAAAATAAGTGAGGAGCTAGCATATGACGAAAAGTCGAAATATTGAAAATACAGCTAAATCGTTGAAATCTGCTTGCATCCGACAGGAAAAAGAATTAACCAGTTTGCTACTTAGGTGTAATCAAAGTAGAGATGCATATTTCCATGAAAAATGCTGTATTTCCGTTGGCGATCGTTAACAAAATTTAAAATCGCCACTTGGCGAGTGGCGACTAAAGTGGCGATCGATGGCAGAGTTTTTAATCGCCACGTGGCGAGTGGCGACCGCTAATTTTCACCTATACATTACACCATTGAAAAATATGCAAATTAGGCTTAATAACTGATAAATATTAAGTATATGCAAATCATGACATTTATCTGAAGCCAGGGGTTGATGCAAGTTTTTATTCTTCAAGAGTGTGAAAAACCCCCACGTTCGTCAAGAGTGTGAAACCCCCCCCCGCGTTCGTCAAGAGTGTGGAACCCCCCCCCCCCCCCCCCCCCCCCCCCCCCCCCCCCGCGTTTGTCAAGAGTGTGTAACTCATCTGCATGTATGACTGTATCAGGTATTTTGCATGATTAGATTAGGTATTATAGATCTATAATTTAAAATATATGTAGGTAAATAAACATTATCGTGTGTGTAGTATATTTTTTTGTTATTTTAGGTTGTGGACATGGCTGCAGTTCTGGAAGTTATTGCTGCCTTGGAAAAAGCGTGTATAACAAAGGAAGCTTTAGAAGTAAGTTTTTGTGGGGTTTTTGTCCCCTATCCCTGTTGGGAATATAAACCTAGAATATTTGCTCTTAAGAACATACTGTGATTTTTATGAGGTTAGCTTTAAATATCTCTGTTCTTCTAGAGATCAAATTTTTTTAACTTTTAATAACTGGGGTGATTCTATTCCAAATTTTCTGAATTTTAAAAAATGTGTCATCAGGCTGAACATTTAAATACATAAAATATCACAAATTTCAACAAATTGTCACTGAAAAAAAAAAAAAATGTCAATCATTCACAGAAAAAAAATTGATCAAAGGATTCCCAAAAAAGTGCAAATTTTGTCAAAGGATTGCAGGCAAAAGTGCAAATTTTGTCAAAGGATTGCAGGCTAAAGTGCAAATTTTGTCAAAGGATTGCAGGCTAAAGTGCAAATTTTGTCAAAGGATTGCAGGCTAAAGTGCAAATTTTGTCAAAGGATTGCAGGCTAAAGTGCAAATTTTGTCAAAGGATTGCAGGCTAAAGTGCAAATTTTGTCAAAGGATTGCAGGCTAAAGTGCAAATTTTGTCAAAGGATTGCAGGCTAAAGTGCAAATTTTGTCAAAGGATTGCAGGCTAAAGTGCAAATTTTGTCAAAGGATTGCAGGCTAAAGTGCAAATTTTGTCGAAGTTTTGCGGGCAAAAGTGCAAATTTTGCCGAAGGATTGCGGGCAAAAGTGCAAATTTTGTCAAAGGATTGCGGGCAAAAGTGCAAATTTTGCCGAAGGATTGCGGGCAAAAGTGCAAATTTTGCCGAAGGATTGCGGGCAAAAGTGCAAATTTTGCCGAAGGATTGCGGGCAAAAGTGCAAATTTTGCCGAAGGATTGCGGGCAAAAGTGCAAATTTTGCCGAAGGATTGCGGGCAAAAGTGCAAATTTTGCCGAAGGATTGCGGGCAAAAGTGCAAATTTTGCCGAAGGATTGCGGGCAAAAGTGCAAATTTTGCCGAAGGATTGCGGGCAAAAGTGCAAATTTTGCCGAAGGATTGCGGGCAAAAGTGCAAATTTTGCCGAAGGATTGCGGGCAAAAGTGCAAATTTTGCCGAAGGATTGCGGGCAAAAGTGCAAATTTTGCCGAAGGATTGCGGGCAAAAGTGCAAATTTTGCCGAAGGATTGCGGGCAAAAGTGCAAATTTTGACGAAGGATTGCGGGCAAAAGTGCAAATTTTGACGAAGGATTGCGGGCAAAAGTGCAAATTTTGACGAAGGATTGCGGGCAAAAGTGCAAATTTTGACGAAGGATTGCGGGCAAAAGTGCAATTTTTGACGAAGGATTGCGGGCAAAAGTGCAAATTTTCGTCGAGGGATTGCGGGCAAAAGGTGCAAATTTTCGTCGAGGGATTGCGGGCAAAAGGTGCACATTTTCGTCGAGGGATTGCGGGCAAAAGGTGCACATTTTCGTCGAGGGATTGCGGGCAAAAGGTGCACATTTTCGTCGAGGGATTGCGGGCAAAAGGTGCAAATTTTCGTCGAGGGATTGCGGGCAAAAGGTGCAAATTTTCGTCGAGGGATTGCGGGCAAAAGGTGCAAATTTTCGTCGAGGGATTGCGGGCAAAAGGTGCAAATTTTCGTCGAGGGATTGCGGGCAAAAGGTGCAAATTTTCGTCGAGGGATTGCGGGCAAAAGGTGCAAATTTTCGTCGAGGGATTGCGGGCAAAAGGTGCAAATTTTCGTCGAGGGATTGCGGGCAAAAGGTGCAAATTTTCGTCGAGGGATTGCGGGCAAAAGGTGCAAATTTTCGTCGAGGGATTGCGGGCAAAAGGTGCAAATTTTCGTCGAGGGATTGCGGGCAAAAGGTGCAAATTTCCTCTATTTTATCCTACCTTTAATCATTTGCTTTATCCTTGCTTAAAATCATAAATAAAAGTCCACTTACTTCTCTTTTACATCTTTTGCCTTTTTAAATACCTTAGTTTATTTCCTTCTGCCTTTTCTTTTGCCAAGTTTATTTCCTTTTAATTTATTGCACATATTATTCCAATTCACTGCCATTTGTATCTTGTTTACATCGTTTCCCTTTGATAATTGAGCCAGGTCTCCCAACCATCACTAGATGGTGTCGTCAGCCAGTCATTACTTCATGGCTCTCGATTGTTCTGATTCAGGCTGAGAAGTCGATGTCTGCTCTGTGAATTGTGTAATGAAGTTTTTTTAAGTACCGTATTTTCGGGAATGCCCACCGTAAGCACAGCACCAATGAAAATCTGTTTTTTATAAAAGTATATTCGACGTAAGCACCACATCATCGTAAGCGCTGCACCCAAGGAGCTGATATTTATACAGTACAATCTCTAAATTTAAGAATCGTTCTGGCTGCGGCATTTAGAGATCTTGAAATATCATATAGAGACACTTAGAGGTCTGCACAGACCGAAATTTCCAGGCTTGGGCTCGGCCCAACTTGTAGAAAAAAAACGGCCCGGATCAACCCGATACAAAAATTACAAGTTCAGTCCAGCCTGTACAAAAGAAATAATGGCCCAACCCAGTAAAAAATTTAAAAGTTCGGAAAAAAGTTAAAATCTCGGCCCAGCCTGAGTGACTTTCTACAAAACATTGA
This sequence comes from Maratus speciosus, assembly GCA_963932465.1. NCBI lineage: Eukaryota > Metazoa > Arthropoda > Arachnida > Araneae > Salticidae > Maratus > Maratus speciosus. Next base: position 177,808,024 of record OZ010787.1, read on the forward strand.
TTTAAGTGTCAGTCTGTGATATTTATTTTTTTTTTAATGAATCTCTATTTCTTGTATGGAATTGTTTCAGTTAATCATTAGCATTGTTAATCCAAATTCTATGTATTGAAGTGTTAAAAATGTGAAAAATGCTATACAGTAAAATCTACTAAGACGGAATTGCATAGAAAAGGAAAATAAATGTGTTAGACAAGTTCCCTTCTTAGTAAATGTAAATATATTTTCTTGCGTATTAGCATATTAGTTTTGCATGGATCAACACACTTTTCTGTTTAAAACAGGGTTCTGTCATAGACAGGTTCTTTTCACATGTTTTACTATATTTTAATAAGCATATGAAATCTACTACTGTTTAAAAATAAATTTTAATGTTTAATTGTAGAATAATGGTGATTTAAAAATGTATGCATTTTTTGCACAAAATTTTTGGTCCACGCTAATTTTACTGACCTTTGAACGGACCAGGCCATGCCAAAACAATGATTTTCATACGGACGGGGTCAAAACTAGGACTGAACATTTTGGATCGTGAAGACTAGGAATGAAACCAGTCCTGTGTCTGTACAGAAAAAATAAGTTAGATCCGGCCCGGCCTGATCTTTCAGGAAAAAGTAAGGCCCGAACTTAGCCTGGCCAGAACCTTCAGAAAAGAGTATGGCCTGACTCGAAAAGAGTGGAGATTCGGGCCACGGGCTGGCCCTTGCAGATCTCTGGAGACACTGCCGAAACCACTTTAGCATAACTAGAAATGCTCCTTTTACATTTTAGCTATTGATAACTGTTTCATTGATTCCGTTTGTGGCTGATTTTATTTTTTATTTGGTACATATGCATCTTTTCTTGACATGACATTGTGGTGCTTAAGGAGTGCCAATGCGGCATGAAATGCCGCCATGCATAACTGCCAACTAAATATGAAAATGAACCAAGGATGAATTTCGAAACAATGCACGGCCTAAAGGTATAATTTGGAAGCTCTGGTGGAGTCCCGAGGGCCATTCCAGAGTTGGAAGCACTATAGGTCAAAATTAATATTTTTGGCCACTAGCCAGTACACTGATTTTTTTTTTTTTTTCACTGGCCAGATTTTTTTTAACCACACTGGCCAAGTAACAAAGTTATGCATGCTCCATACAAAATTGTGTTTTTTTCTAACTATCAACATTGTCAGGGGTGGGGAAATACATCGTTTTAACGCCACTAGCGAGTAGATTTTCTGACATGGCGAGTGAATTTGTAAGCGGTCTTTAAAAAACTCCTTGCCAAAAACTTTTCTTTTTTTACTAGTTAGCTATACTTTGCATCGCAGTAATTTAGAAAGTTATAAACTCTGTACTAAGTTGTATTCTTTATTAAACTTTTCTCTCCTGTGTATATTTCTTAATTTTACAGGGTGAAAAAATATATGTGTGATAAATGTATTAGTAGCAATAGTAATCAACTATTTTTGCAATTATGTAAATTTTATTATAGCATTGTAATTGCATTTTGCAGGCGGGTAAGAGAAATCCTTGGCTGGTAAGGTTTTCTAAAAATTTCCCACCCCTGAACATTGTAATTTACTAATATATATTACTTATCATTCAATCTGATTACGCTCAACAGAAAAATTTTATTTTTATTATTAATTGCAATGAAATAAAGTCAGGAAATTTTTAGAAAGGTTACAGCAAAGGGGGATCCCCCCCCCGGCACTAATATTCATTTTTCTGCGACCATTTAACGAATTTCGCTATCTTTTGACAAAATTCACGTTTCTTCGCGATCTTTTGACGAAATCTGCGTTTTTTCGCTATCTTTTGATGAAATCTGCGTTTTTTCGCTATCTTTTGATGAAATCTGCATTTTTTCGCTATCTTTTGACGAAATCTGCGTTTTTTCGCGATCTTTTGACGAAATCTGCGTTTTTTCGCGATCTTTTGACGAAATCTGCGTTTTTTCGCGATCCTTAGACGAAATCTGCGTTTTTTCGTGATCTTTCCACGAAATCTGCGTTTTTTCGTAATTTTTTTAACGAAATTTGTGGGTTTTTTCGCCATTCTTTGAAAATATTTGCTTTTTTTTTTTGAGATTTTTCGACGGAATTTGCGTTTTTTTCCGCGATCTTTTGACGAAATTTGCGTTTTCCCCCCAATCTTTTGACGAAATTTGCGGTTTTTCCCCGATCTTTTGACGAAATTTGCGGTTTCCCCCCGATCTTTTGACGAAATTTGCGGTTTTTCCCCGATCTTTTGACGAAATTTGCGTTTCCCCCCGATCTTTTGACGAAATTTGCGTTTCCCCCCCGATCTTTTGACGAAATTTGCGTTTCCCCCCCGATCTTTTGACGAAATTTGCGTTTCCCCCCCGATCTTTTGACGAAATTTGCGTTTTCCCCCCCCCCCCCCCCCCGATCAAGTGGTCGGGGGGGGGTCATATCGACCACTTGATCAAACTATCAAAATTTTAATTTACTAATATATTTTACTTACCATTCGATATGATTACACTCAACTGAAAATAAAAACTGGCATTAACATCTAACAGAAGAATATAACCAAGAAATTACTGCTTTCAAAACAAAAGTCAAACACATATTTGAAGATATTTAGACATATACAATGTATAAAAGAGACAAGAAAATTGAAATATATTTTAAAAATTTTTTAATAAAATCTTGAATATTTTATTTTTACTATTAATTGCAATGAAATAAATTTACAGCAAATTTTCAGAAAGGCTACAGCAGAGGGGGGACCCCCCCCCCCCTCCTGGCAATAACTATGCATTTTTCTGTGACCATTTAACGAATTTCACAATCTTTTTACGAAATTCACGTTTTTTGCGATCTTTTGGCAAAATCTGTGTTTTTCCGCAATCTTTTGACGAAATCTGCGTTTTTCGTAATCTTATAACGAAATTTGTGGAGGGTTTTTCGCCATTCTTTGAAAATATTTGCATTTTTTTTAAAGATTTTTTAACGCAATTCTCGTTTTTCCCGCGATTATTTGATAAAATTTGTGTTCTGCAATCTTTTCGCGAAATTTGCGTTTTCTCCACGATCTTTTCACAAAATTTGAGTTTTTTTTCCACGATACTTAGAAGAATTTTGTGATTCTTTTTTGCGATTCTTTTGACGAAATTTAAGATTTTTTTTTTTTTTTTACAAAATTCGTGTTTTTTACGTGGTACTTAGGCGAAATTCACATTTTTTCACGATTCTGTGACGGAATTGGTAATTTTTTTCTGCGAACGATTGACAAAATTAATTTTTCCCAGTGACCATACCGAAATTAGCGATATTTTTATGTCTGAATTTTTGGACTGATGACCATTTTTTTTTTTTTTTTTTTTTTTAATTTTTAGAAAATTTGGGACAGAATCGCCCCTGCTACTTTCGTTTATGTTCAGGAGAGTCACTGATCTGGATGCCGTAAATTCCGAATGAATTTCACCCCTTTCCTCTCTGACATCGATCTTTCAATCATCGCATTTGGCAAGTGGTAACAATAAAGTTAATCGCCACGTTTTAAGTGTTACTCGACGATTGGCGAGTGCTAATTTTGTGCTATATTATACGAGGAATCGGCATACATGAAAAAATACCGTATGTGTGTTGTTAATAGTGGAAATCAGGGAAGTCTGATAAAGATAGTCAGGGAAATCATGGAAAAATCAGGGAACTTTTTTTTAGAATTTCTGTAGACACCCTGTTATACATTTTTGTTTAAAAGTCTTCCATGATATGGGCGTTTCATCCAGAAACAAAATATACCCACCCATAGAAACACAATCGTCTCTGTTTGCTGCAAAATCTGAATCTGAATAACATGAAAGATTTAATTGACTGACTCTGGATAACTCAAGTTTATATTCTTTAGTATATTTCAAATAACCTAATAATTTTAGCAAAGTATTCCAGTGAGTAATTCCAGGATTTGATTGAAATTGGGATAATAAATTAACTGCATACATTATATCAGGTCTAGTTCTCCCAGCTATAAAAGACAAACATCCTATAAGATTTCTGTATGGAAACCTAGACATAATTTCCATTTCTTCCTTAGTGGAAGGTGAATCTTGTTTTGACAAAACCAAGCCCTTGGGAATAGGTACAGAGCTTACAGAAAATTTAAATTCTGCAAACATTTCACAAACTTTATGTAAGAGGTCTGGTGAATGTACAGATGATTTCCTATCTCTTCAATTTCTATGCCCAATAACTTTCTGGTTGTCCCCATAATTTTTAAATTAAAATGTTTTTGCAGTAAATTTAACCCATAATCCAAATCATCTTGAGTTTTACCAAAAAGAACCATATCATCAACATAAAGTAAAAGAATCAATCTGGACTGAAACATGTATACACAATTACACCAATCGAGTTTATGAAAATCTAATTTGGATAAAACATCATCCACTTCAAAGAACCACTGTCTGCCAGATTGATGCAGACCATAAATGGCCTTATTCAACTTACAAACTTTCTTTAATAAAACCCTCAGGTTAGTGCATGTATACAGTCTCATCCAGATTAGCATAAAGATAAGCATTGTTGACGTCTACCTGGACATTAACCCATTTTAACAGACATGAAAATATGGCAAAGAATAATCTAACTATTGAAAAACTTATGACCGGACTGAAAACTTCCTCATAATTTTCCCCTTTAACTTGATTAAAACCTTTCGCTACCAATCTACCCTTATACCTCACTATTTCATTTTTCTCGTTCCTTTTTAAGGTATACACCCAACCAGTGATGCCGCTGTACTTGAAAAAACCTGGGTCCCCGGGACCCAGGATTTCCAAAAATCTGGGTCCCTTTTTTACAAAAGCGGGTCCCCATCAATAATAATTTATATTTTAAAGGAATAAATAAAACTTGTTTATTTGGAAAAGATAAATGAAATACATTATTGTTTTAACAATAATTAAATAATGAATTAAAACCAGTATTATTTGCACTCACATAAGATATTTTTATAAAAATATTAAGAGAAATTTTCTTTACTTTTTTAAAAGTAAAAATGCAAGATACAATTTTAATTGTAAAATAATGTTTATTTGAGAGTAGAAGATACCAAGTTCCACTAACAAGTGTCCCTAATGTTCGCATTTCTTTTAAAAAGGGGCAAGATGGGTTTATTGAAAAAGATATTTTTGCTGAAAAAAAGAATACTTATGTTAAGTAAAGGTGTACTTTTTGTTGAATGAATGGGTTGCTTTCATTATACTTCCCATTGAATTATTTGTCAGCATAGATCTGTGTTGGAATCAGACATTTTCCTTGGAAGGGAAATTTACATCTAAATCACTAATAAGCATCAAATCTTAAATGTTCTGAAGGCGGGAGACATTTCAATGCAGTAAGGAGGAGGGGGGGGGGGATTTTTTACTGCTTCACCTACTGAATACATTATTAAAGTAGACTGAAATCGTGCTGTATTTTTAAGAATCTCAAAAAAAAAATTAAATCCCATTTTATGAATTTTCTACCTATAAGTTTAGTTTGCACATCGAGCCTGTCACGAAAATCGTGTTTTTTCCGCGATACTTTGACAAAATTTGGCTTTATTCCGCGATTTTTCGACGAAATTCCCTATTTTTTCGCGATCTTTTGACGAAATACACTATTTTGTTTCAACCTTTTTACGAAAATAGCGTTTTTTCCGCGATATTTTGATGAAATTTGTGCTTTTTTCGCGATCCTTTGACGAAAATCGGCTTTTTTACGCTATTTTTTGACGACATTCGCTATTTTTTGGGGATCGTTTGACGAAATACGCTATTTTTTCGCGGTCCTTTGACGAAAATCGGCTTTTTTCCGCGATATTTTGATGAAATTTGCGCTTTTTTCGTGATCCTTTGACGAAAATCGGCTTTTTTACGCTATTTTTTGACGACATTCGCTATTTTTTGGGGATCCTTTGACGAAATACGCTATTTTTTCGCGGTCCTTTGACGAAAATCGGCTTTTTTCCACGATATTTTGATGAAATTTGCGCTTTTTTCGTGATCCTTTGACAAAATTCGGCTTTTTTTCGCGATTTTTTGACGAAATTCGCTATTTTTTCGCGATCTTTTAACGGAATACGCTAATTTGTCGTGGCCCTTTTACGAAAATCACGTTTTTTCGCAATATTTTGATGAAATTTGCGCTTATTTCCGCGATATTTTGATGAAATTTGCGATTTTTTGACGAAATGCTCTTTTTTTTCGCGATCCTTTGACGAAATACGCTATTTTTTGGAGGCCCTTTTACGAAAATCGCTGTTTTTGCGCGGTATTTTGATGAGATTTGCGCTTTTTTCGTGATTCTTTGACGAAAATCGGCTTTTTTACACTATTTTTTGACGAAATTACGCGTCCCGTGGGACGCGTAAGAGCTATTTTTTTGCGCCCCGTCTCCGATTTTTCGCGTAATTTACGCGCTATAGCGCGTCCGCGGCATCCCTGCACCCAACGGTTACCAAGAAATTTAGCATCTTTTGGTGGTGTCACAAGATCCCATACGCTACACTCATGCATAACATTTAATTCTTGGTTCTTGCGTCCCTCCAATTTGATGCTTCGGGGGTTTTTATGGCTTGATTGAAGGTTTGAGGAATTTTAATTTCAGTTAAGTTAGCTTCACCTACATTTAAAAGATTAGTTACTTTACCAGATTCTTTATTTTTACTGCTGAAATTAAACAAGTTTTTATCACATTCTATTTTATTTGCTTTACAATAATCTATTAATTCATTAAAAGATGTAATTCTAGTATTGGTTCCTTCTGTTATATGAGACTACTCATATGACTAGTGCTTAAAAATGATCTATTACTTTTATAAAGCACTTCAATAATACATCCTAAAACTAAGCAGATAAAAATTTGCAGTAAGAAGCATCCGCTGAAAAATAAAACCCTAAATATGCAGAGAGAGAGATATGGTTGTTTTATGCAGTAAGTGTAAGAAGAAATGATGACCAGATAAATAAAAAAACTTAACTTTATTAAAAATCTTTCATGATAAAATACGATAGTATAAAAATAAAGGCTTTGAAATTAAACAAACAAATATTGATTAACTTTATATCTTGCAGAAAATAAACGTAATAAAACAATACCTTAAGATAATCCCTCCGGAGCTCATGCCATAAAATATTCCTTCTAAATCAAATTGCAAACGAAAAATGTCACCGGTAGTAAGCGAACTCATCACTTTATTTCATCTTTAAACTTGAAGAAAAACATCGTAGAACTAGCGAAGATCCAAAGATTAAAAACATCCTCTCAGCAACTCCATCGTACGTAAAAACTCAATAACATAAACTTCATATCCGTTAAATAAACATCAGAGCGGCAGACATCAAAACACAGAAAGAAAGACAACCAGCATGCATCAAAAACAAACGTTCCACCAACAGCTATCACGCCGTTCCTTTTATCTATATCGGCAAACACAGAGAGCTGCTCCGCAGAGAAGCTGCAATCGGAAACGCCCTCCTTCCATCGCACGTGGAAAAAGTAATTTGCATAGGCACGTGCCGCGCCAAAGGCGAAAAAGAGCACTCGTGGACGGGCAACGCCACCTACCGGCCAACGGAGTTACCGCTCAGTTCGAAAACGATATACGATAGAGCTCGGCTGGAAAAACATCGCGATGTAAAAGTCCGATGATACGATGCAAGTTCTCTTTAAAACAAATAAATAGCTGCACAAATGGATAAAAATAAATTAGCTGTAAGGATGAAAGGTAAGTCATAACTAAAGAAGTTTCAAGATAAAAATATATTTAGTTGAATAAAATAAAGATAATGCAATTGATAAGAAAAGTGGGAATATGGCTAACACCTTCTATGCCATAATAAATGTCTGTTTTATCCCCTCCTGTTTTACGTGTTACTGCCTTACGGGTCCATGGAATAGATCTACAAGGTTTTAAACTAAACTGCTCTGAACTCTGGTCTTGATCTGACACACTAACTCTTTCTGTGTCATTCCCCAATTTAGGTGTACTCTCAGGCTCATCATCAAAAATGTTTCCATCTTCTGGAAAATCAAAAAGTGAAAAATTGAATTTTTGCTCTTTTAGTTTTGAAACGATATCTACCCCCCTTTTAGTTTCATCAAACTTAACGTTAGTTTCAACAACTTTATTTTCTTCTATTAAACAAATACGGTAGCCTTTTGTTGTATGAGCATACCCACACATGATCCCTAGTTTATCTCGCATCTCAAGCTTCCTTCTGACCTGCTTGGGCACTCCAACATATGCTAAACAACCGAATTTTTTCAAATGAGAAACTGAGGGTTTTCTGCCTGAATACATCTCAAAAGGGGTCTTGTTATTTTGTTTGTGACAAACCCTATTCCAAGTATAAGTAAAGCACATTAAGACTTCAGCCCAAAAATTTTGACACAAGCCACTAGCATTAAGGAGAGTTTTTATACCATCAAGAGCATTTAAATTGAAACGCTCCGCAACGCCATTCATTTCTGGGCTGTATGGGTTCGTTTTCTCGTGAATAACTCCCTGTTTTTCTAAAAAATTCTCAATCTTTGTTACAAAACTCCATGCCACCATCAGTCCTGATAGAAATTATTTTCTTATTTAAGTACCTTTCGGCCCTACTCTGGAATTTCAAAAACGTCTGAAAAACATCAGACTTATTCCTGATGGTGTATACAGTAACAAAACAAGAAAAGTCATCAATGATGGTAAAAAAATATCTACTCCCCCCATGTGATGTCACCTGTAAAGGCCCACACAAATCCATGTATAAGAGCTCCAGAGCAGTTTTAGACCTTACTTTATTTATTGCCTTAAATGATGTTCTTTTAGATTTTGCAAGTTTACAGGAGATGCAATCCTCGGCCAACTTTGACAGCTTTGGAAGTCCTTTAACACTTTCATTTTTACATGTGTTAATTAAGTATTCATTATTTACATGGCAAAATCTTTCGTGCTATAATTCATTCAAATTAACTTTTGCAGAATAATTTGCTGAAAAGTTAACAGAGTTGCTTTCTCCTTTACACATGGAATTATAATAAGAAGGTTTTAAAAAATACAAATCATTTTTTCTAACTGCATAAAATAAACAATTCCACTCCTTGTCATATACAATAAGTTTACCGTTACTGCCAACAAAATTTGCACCTAACTTTTCAAGTTTACTACCAGACAAGAGGTTCCTACGTAAATTTGGATTATAAAGTACATTCTTTAAGATAATCTGATTAAAACTGCCATCTTTACATTTTACCAAAAAAATTTACAGTACCCTTTCCCTGAACAGGACTTTCTTTTTTTCCCAACAGCAAGTGACATCTGCATATTTGAAACAGGTTCAAAATCCAAAAACAAATTTTTGTCATTGCAAAAATGAGCCGTAGCAGCTGTGTCAAAAACCCAGCTGCCACTTTGGCCAAAATCAGATGAATTAGCTTCATATGGAAAAATTTCAATTAAACTAGCCTCTTGTTCAGAGAAAGTACATTTACACTATTACATTTGATACTATTGCATTTTACTTTATCACAATTTACTTTACTACATTTTACATTGCTACACTTTAATTCAACATTACTATTTTCTGAAAATTTATTTTTATATTGAGAATTTCTAGAATGAGAGCCTTTAGATTGATAATTTTTAGATTGACTTTTAAACTTACAATTAGCAATTAAATGACCATAAGATTTACAACAATAACAAGGACCTATTAATTTACTTTGCTTAACATTATTCTTAAATTTAGAAAATTTATTCTGACTTACATAGTTATCAGAATTAGAAGGTTTACCTGTTTTACATTTAGTTATTTCCCCAGAAAAAGCAACATTATTAGCTAGGTCTCTCTTTGCAAGTTTCAGACGGTTCTCTTCTATCAGCAATTCAGACTCGAACTTGTCCAGAACAAATTCGGTATCTGGCCAACGATAAATCGCTTGGACTGTTGACTGGAACTCTTCTAGTAAACTCCGGATCATCTGATACCCCAAATACAGAGGCTGTAAAGTATGTCCAATTTCCCGAAGGCGTTCGGCAGATTGCTTCACTCGACAGAGGAAAAGGCCAAGATTTTCACTGGGATTATATCGGACACTAAAAAATTCCAACAGATGTATCACTCGGGCTCTTGTAGTTGGTTCAAAATGATCTTTCAGAATTTTCCAGGCAGCAGCTCTACTAGTGGTACCGGCGATTAAAGGCTTAAACTCAGGAGACAAGGTCTGGTAGATTATTGTATATGATCTAGCTTTTCGTAAATTCATCTCGCTTCTTTCTCTCCATGTCAACTGGTCTGTTACAGAAACTGTTTTATCCTCCTTCCCTTCTTTCGGTTCAGACGATTCCCCTGTTTCTTTCACCTCGTTTTCTGGATCGGGATTCTCAATGTAGTTCCAAGCTCCAAAATGCATTAACAGGACTTTCACTTCTACCTTCCATGTTTCCCAATTCGTGGAGGTCAAAAGAGCAATGTTAGATAATTCCATCTTTAATACGGCCTCCGTTGAAGCAATTGTAAACACACTTCAACAATGTTGGTAAAGTTCACAAAAAAACATCCGAAGAATTGACGAAAAACATAACGAAAGTCCATGGGAGACGTCGAAAAAATTCATAACAAACGTCGCCGAAAAACGCCACTCAAAAACATCGGAACTCATGCAAAGAGGTACATCTTTTAACAAACAGGAAAATTCATAAGCGTTCAGGGGAAAAAAAACATCTTCACTTCCACAGGGCCACTGGGCCCATAACCTGTTGACCAATTAAAACATTGGCCAAACAGAGTTGCTGTGGTTAATGTGGAAGACTTTCAAGACACCAGTTCTAAAACAAATTCATTTTATTTGAAGCAAGATGATATGATGATTATGTACATTATAACAGCTTTACTTCGCCGTCAAATCATAATATAAAAATAAAATAATATCTAATGCATCTACATTATGACAGGTGATATAAACGTACAATAATTCACAAAGCTATTGATCCATAATCAGTCCAGATACTTATACTCCCTAAAACAGCAATGTTTTGCATACAAACTGTTGCCAATCAGTAAATACAAACTTACTCAGAATACATCCGAAACTCCGAGCATACGAACACAGCTGAAACACCATTGGCTGTAAACTATGACATCACAAGTCAGCCGTTCACGGTGAAAGATGTGATCCCAAAATCACTGTTACTGACAGTTACTCAGCAACGGCACTTGCCTCAGGAGCTAATACGCATGAATGAAAATGCTGGTCGTTTCAGATGTAAACAAGAACAAGAGAGGGTGAAAAATAAATGTGCATCAATAGAAAGTAAATAAAAACTTTAAAGCTTTATCATTCAAGTTAAACTTTACTGAATGTTTAAATAAGCAATTGATGCATAACAAAAAGATCGCGCAAAACACGACAATTTCCGTCAAAAGATCGCGCAAAACACGACAATTTCCGTCAAAACATCGCGCAAAACACGACAATTTCCGTCAAAACATCGCGCAAAACACGACAATTTCCTTCAAAATTGATGTCATATCGCGGCATTTCTTGCCGATATCGAAATACGGCATAAATATCAACGTTTAAAGTCGTTTTGCTTTGCGACCCAATTCTGAGACTGCTTGGTATCGATGTTTGTTTTCTAGTTTTAGCTATGAAATCTTTTCAACTTTTAACTTACGAGCGTTTTGTTTTTCTGAAGATATGACGTCATACATTTACGAATTCCATGCATCTGGAGATGAATGACTGAATTCCAACTTGGGTATTGCGTCATCGTGCCGATGACGTACGCTGGTTTCTAATTGGATGATTTCTATAACTGCATGTTTCACTGTTAGTTACGAAGTGGATTTCTGTTTGTAGGTATATATTGGAGTGACTTCATGTTCAGATTGCTCGTTTTGTATGTTATGTTTTTCAGTAATGTAACTAATATAAGTAAAGGCTCTATAAATGAGCTGTTTAAGTTCTTGGCCGAAGTTATGGCCATATATTGTTATATTTAATATATTTAATCGTGTTTTTAATTGGTTTTAATAAAGTTATGTTTGAATTATATCCTAACTTATTTCTGCATGTCAGTGGACACTTATTCTTAAACTCTGTTTTAAGTTGTTGTGGCTTCTAGGCCTAATTTGCCCTAGCAGCCTGTTATGGGCCCAGCCTGGATTGAAGCCCACGATATGCAGAGGGGTTAGGTATTTTTAAATTTGTGCTTGTGTTCCTCAGTTGAATAGTTCAAAGGCATGATGTTGTCTTCATCGGCACAGAGTTTCTTCCCATCGATAAATTAATGTCATATAATTACAGTACGTGGAGAGAGGATGTTCATGTTCTTCTGTTGGAGAAATCTCTATGGGAATGCGTGTCTACAAAACTACCGGAAACCGACGATCCAGCGAAGGCTCCTACTGCTGCTGAGTTGGCAAGGAGAGTACGCGCCTATTCCATTCTGTATTTGAATGCGAGTAAAGATTTGAGGCCTTTATTAACTGGTATCGGGGATCCATATGTGGCATGGCAAGCATTGGAGAAACATTTTCGTCCCAGTAGCCGTGCACGTATTGTGGAATTGACGGACTCTTTCTTCGAATGCAAATTGGAGCCTGGTGAGGAATTGAATCTTTATGGTGCTAGATTGAGGGATATCATCATGCAACTAAAAGACGCCGGTCGTCCAATTTCAGAGTGGTTAAAGCCGTTTCAGCTGATTAGACATTTGCCTGATGAGTACAGAAGTATTGTCCAGCTTATTTACAGTTTTTCGGATAAGGACTTTACCTTTGAAAATGTTCTGAATGAACTTTTATCTGAGGAAGCAACATTAAAGTTGTTTAATTGTTCTTTTAACAAAAATTCTAATTTAAGTATTTTTAATGAAGTTGCTTTACATAATAGTGAAAATAAATATAATGATGTAAAGTTGAGGAAATCTACAAAGCAGAGGTCTAGATCTTCTAATAAGCAGGTAAGTGCAGCAGATCCCAGTGTTAATTTTAAACGTAACGAATCTAGAAATTGTTTTAAATGTGGTTTAAGTGGCCACCTTGCTAAAAATTGTAGAAGGTTTACACATAGGGCTAGTGAAAAACATGGCGAAGTGGGTTTTATATAGCTGAAGCATATTATAATTCAAATACTGATAATACTGCCTGGCTGTTTGATACTGCAGCTAGTTCCCATTTTTGCTCGCGTAAAGATTTATTTTGGGATTTTGAGCCAATCTCTGGGATGGAAATGAAAGCAGCTATTAATGGGGTAGCTTGTGAAGTTCTAGGCAGAGGAACTATAAAATATAATTGCAAAATTAAGGGCAGAAATCAGGTTGTTGTATTAAACAATGTATTATATTCACCTAAATTACGACATAATTTGATGGCGGGCCATCTCTTTGAAGAGAAAGGAGACACGTTTGTTTGTAAAAATGTGCGAATAGATGTATTTTTAAATGGTGGTAAATTATTTTCAGCAATTCGAAAAAATGGCCTTTACCATGTTTTTCCTCAATACATTAAACGTAATGACAAAAATTTTCATAATCCAGAGGTTAACCAGGTTAATACGGAAAACAGCTTAGAAACGTGGCACCGCAGGTTTGCCCACATAAAGATTACATACTAAAAACCGTTGATACAGTTAGAGGAATGCCTTCACTCAAAAATGAAGATTTAAATTGTGAGCCTTGCAAAATTGGTAAAGCCAGGCGAGTTTCCTTTAGACCAATTGGAAAAATTAGGTCGGTAAAGCCGTTAGAGCTGTTGCACCTCGATGTAGCATGCCCATTTAAAACAAAAAGTAGAGGCGGTAATAGGTATTTTCTAACTATAATCGACGATTTTTCCAGAAAAGTTTACGTTTACTTGCTGAAGGAAAAATCCGAGGTTTTTAACTGTTTTGTAAAATTTCAAAAGCGTGCTGAAACGTTTACTGGGAACAAAATCATTAATATTCGAACTGACAACGGTGGTGAGTTTTGTTCAAGGGAATTTGAAAAATATTTAGATGATAGAGGTATTAAACCTGAGAGGACGAACCCATTTTCTCCTGAAATGAACGGATTCATTGAGAGATTAAATTTAACGGCCTTAGATGCAGTAAGAACGTTACTTAATGAGTCTAAACTGCATGAAAGATTTTGGGGGGAGGCTTTGCTATTTTTTGTCTATACTTCCAATGGTACTTGCCATAAGAATTTCACTAAAACGCCGTTCGAATTATTTGGAGGAAAAGTGCTGTCTGTCAAACATCCTAAGAGTTTTCGGTTCCACTGCATATGTTGGTATTCCTAAACATAATCGTAGTAAACTAGATATGCGTGCTGAAAAGGAGGTACTTGTAGGTTATGCTCTTCGCACAAAAGGCTATCGTGTATGGATCCCCGAAAAAGACAAAGTTATCGAGACCATCAATGTTAGGATAGAGGAACCAGTTAAAAATCAGGTTTCTGACTGAAGTTTGTTCCATTTGGATGCATTGGATTTAAACGATTCGGAGGTTTCCAATGCTGAAAAATCGTGTGTTGAACCCGATAAACAAATTAAATTGAGGGGGAGTCGGAGAGTTCAAAACCGATACAAGCAGTATCTAAATCTCCTACGTTAACTAAACCAAATATCGAGTGGTTTCGAAAGGCTGTTACTCGTTCAGATAGATCATGTACCGATATTTATTATAGTATATTGGGGACCAACTTGCAGTTAAGATCCTAAAACGATGCTAAAACTTATTGTGAATCTAAAAATATACCTTTCGATCCAAAAATATTTGACTTCAGTGGTAAAAATAACTTTAAGGGTATCGTAAATCAGGAACTGGAAGCAAATAGTTTAAATGAATGACAATTAAAGAGGGATCAGGTGAACGTTCCAAATACATTTCATGAAGCAATGCGTTCTCCTCAAGCTGAATCGTGGAAGCGTGTGATGGAGGAGGAAATTCAAATTATTAAAGATCGAGAAGCTTGGACTTTGGTAGAAAAGCCTTCGAATGCTAGGATCTTGGGAAGCAGATGGGTTTATACTATTAAATGCAATAAAGAGAACGAAATAATTAGATTTAAGGCTCGTCTCGTTGCACAAGGCTTCCGACAAGAGAAAGGCATTCAGTATGATCAGGTTTTTAGCCCTGTGGTTAATTTCACTATAATACGTTTATTTTTCTCGATTTTAGTTTGTGGATTGAAATGGCATCATATTCAAATGGACGTTTGCTGTGCATATTTATATGCCCCTTTGTTGGAAGTTATATATATGAGACAACCAGTCGGTTTCGTGGAATCAGAAACACTAGATCACGTTTGTTTATTAAAGAAAGCTCTGTATGGACTCCATCAGAGCGGGCGTGAATGGTTTTATGAACTTCATTCAGTCTTAGAAAGTTTAAAATTTAAGAAGTTAGAGTGGACCAACTGTGTTTATTCTCTTAATTCCGAAATTGTCTTGCTGTTCTATGTTGATGACATGATTTTGTTAGGAAAGGATAAAGATCAAATGTTTAAAGTTATAGATGTATTAAAACAAAAGTTTGACATTAAAGTTTTGGGGGAGACCGTTAAACTACTTGGGGTTAACTTTGAACAAAGTAAAAATGGTATTTCTATTCAACAAACGGGTTACATTGAAAATATTTATGACCAATTTAAAGAATATTATCCTTCTATTGTTTCTTTACCCATTTCAAAGGGGGTTGTATTTTCCAAAAAGGATTGCCCTCAAACAAATGATGAAATTGCTGAAATGGAAGAAATTCCATATCGTAACTTAATTGGATGTTTGTCCTTTTTGGCCAGTAGGACACGTCCCGATATTAGCTATGTGATTAATCTTCTTTCACAATTTCAAAGCAATCCTGGTAAAATACATTGGTTAGCTTTATTAAAGGTACTTGGTTATGTATATCATACAAGATATAAAAAATTAAGTCTTTCTTGTAATGATAACTTTTCAATAAATTGTTTTAGTGACGACGAGTATGCATCTAACAGAGACGATAGAGTATCGATTGGGGGGGTTTATTTTATTTTTAAATGATGCTGTAATATCTTGGCGAACTTCTAAACAACGTTGTGTAGCTCTTTCCACAATGGAATTAGAGTACATTTCATTAACCGATGCTGCTAAAGAACTCATTTGGATAATTAACATAATAAAAGAGGGTAAAGAACTGCAAATTTTTCCATCTCATTTTACAGAGTTTAACTTATATTATGATAACAGAGCTGCTATAGATTTTTCTAACTCTCCTATAGAGAATAGTAAAACTAAGCACATACACGTAAGATATAATTTTTTAAGAAATTTAGTATATGAAAAGTTGTTTAATTTAAAGTATGTATCTAGTAATGAAAACTTGGCTGATTATTTTACAAAACCACCTAAATAAATTTCACTGGAAAAATTTAGAAAGAGAATTTTTGAAAATAAAAGTTAATTTAAAATGCTTTACTTTTTCTAGTTGTACTTATTTCATATTGAACTGGGATCTTGCTGTACTGGTAATAAAGATAACTAGCATTCTTTTGGAAAATATTTAAATACATCTTTAATGAAACTGCAAGTGAAGTTTTGAATTGGTTTCATGTTTTTTTTATGTACAGGTTTGTAACATCATCCAGATGTGTGGAAGGCGGGCCATTGATGTCATTTCACGGCATTTCTTGCCAATATCGAAATACGGCATAAATATCAACGTTTAAAGTCGTTTTGCTTTGCGGCCCAATTCTGAGACTGCTCGGTATCGATGTTTGTTTTCTAGTTTTAGCTACGAAATCTTTTCAACTTTTAACTTACGAGCGTTTTGTTTTTCTGAAGATATGACGTCATACATTTACGAATTCCACGCATATGGAGATGAATGACTGAATTCCAACTTAGGTATTGCGTCATCGTGCCGATGACGTACACTGGTTTCTAATTGGATGATTTCTATAACTGCATGTTTCACTGTTAGTTACGAAGTGGATTTCTGTTTGTAGGTATATATTGGAACGACTTCATGTTCAGATTGCTCGTTTTGTATGTTATGTTTTTCAGTAATGTAACTAATATAAGTAAAGGTTCTATAAATGAGCTGTTTAAGTTCTTGGCCGAAGTTATGGCCATATATTGTTATATTTAATATATTTAATCGTGTTTTTAATTGGTTTTAATAAAGTTATGTTTGAATTATATCCTAACTTATTTCTGCATGTCAGTGGACACTTATTCTTGAACTCTGTTTTAAGTTGTTGTGGCTTCTAGGCCTAATTTGCCCTAGCAGCCCGTTAAAAAGATCGCGCAAAACACGACAATTTCCGTCAAAAGATCATGCAAAACACGACAATTTCCGTCAAAAGATCGCACAAAACACAATTTCCGTCAAAAGATCGCGCAAAACACGACAATTTCCGTCAAAAGATCATGCAAAACACGACAATTTCCGTCAAAAGATCGCACAAAACACAATTTCCGTCAAAAGATCACGCAAAACATGACAATTTCCGTCAAAAGATCACGCAAAACACGACAATTTCCGTCAAAAGATCGCGCAAAACACGACAATTTCCGTCAAAAGATCGCGCAAAACACGACAATTTCCGTCAAAAGATCGCGCAAAACACGACAATTTCCGTCAAAAGATCACGCAAAACACGACAATTTCCGTCAAAAGATCGCGCAAAACACGACAATTTCCGTCAAAAGATCGCGCAAAACACGACAATTTCCGTCAAAAGATCACGCAAAACACGACAATTTCCGTCAAAAGATCACGCAAAACACGACAATTTCCGTCAAAAGATCGCGCAAAACACGACAATTTCCGTCAAAAGATCGCGCAAAACACGACAATTTCCGTCAAAAGATCGCGCAAAACACGACAATTTCCGTCAAAAGATCGCGCAAAACACGACTGATGGCAGAATAAATTTTGTTCTCCTTGCTTCGTCTCTTATCGCTTACCTTAAAGTACCGGTCTTTTGTTTACTTTTTATATATATTTTCTTTATTACAGTCAGGGATCACTCTAGAACATAAAGGGCAGGGCGCATATTACAAAAAGGGGCATTTTTTTTTTTGTAAAGGGCACATTATTTAAAAAAAGGGCATTTTTGTAATAACTGCATACTGTTTAGAAAACACATTAATATTACTTTTATATAATCTCAGAAATAATACACTTTCATATCACGGGAGAAACGCAAATTTCGCTAAAGGATCGCGGAAAAAACGCAAATTTCGTCAAAGAATCGCGAAAAAACTTGAATTTCATTCAAGGATCACGGAAAAAACGCGAATTTCAAAAGTATCAAGGCATAAAACCAAAAATTTCTTCAAAGAATCGCGGAAAAAACGAAATTTCGTCAAAGGATCGTGAAGAAAAATGCAAATTTCGCCAAAAGATCGCGAAAAAATTCAAATTTCGTCAAAGGATCGCGAATAAAAACGCAAATTTTTGATGGAAATCATCAAACTTTATGGTTCTCATCGCCTCCCTTATCTATTTATATTATCATTTCATTCCACTTACATCATTTTCTTTCTAAGTTCACATTCCATAAAGTTTCTTGTTTACTTTTATTTATTTCATTATAATATCAACAATAGACATGAATTAACTTAAACTTACCTTTCCATATTGTTTTCTGTTAATATCCAGTTGATTTAAGTTTCCCTTTAATCTTTTGGTGGTCGTATTAACTTCCGCCATTTTCCGTTTCATTACACTCATATCTTGTCATCCTACACCGGCAAAATCCGTTTTCAAACTAAGTTTAATTTTCCGTAGTTATATTTTCTCCGCTAGATGGCGACATTGCATATCGCTTCTTTAATCGATCTTTGCATCGAATCTCTGCTTGCATCGATTCGATGCCGCTTTCTGATTGGTCCATTTGGCGGGCGTCGCTCCCAAATGATGTTTTCAATCCGAGCCATTTTAGATAAATACGCGATGCAAACACTGTAATGTTGCACTTTTTAGTCTTCCTAAATGGAAGTAATATTTCACGAACTGGATAGAGGCTGGGACTCTATCCTGGAATGTACGTTTAGTGTACTTGTTATATTTATGTTTTTCTAGAATTTTAAATGCTTTTAAATAGTTTTTCATATGCAAATTAATTGTGCTTATTCATGTATCAAAGTCTTCATTCTTCGCGACTGTTGTTTATCAGAGAAGTTATAATGTGGATTATCATGCTGTCAACTCTTCAAGATATTTATTAAATAAACTGCATTCTGTTTTTAAGTGAATTTGCTTTTGTGTTATTAAAGTTCTCCTTAAGCTACATTAAGTTACACTCAAGACACGTCCATTCTTCCGTGAAATTTCATATCCAGCCTTTGCTTGCACAGCGTATTTCTGCTTATGTTAATGTACCATTTTAACGTATATAATTAATGAAATTATATATCGCACGAGAATTTTGTCAAAAGATCGCGAAAAACCTCTCGCAAATTTCATTAAAAAAATCGCGATAAAAAACGCAAATTTTGTCAAAAGATCGCGAAAAAACCTCTCGCAAATTTCATTAAAAAAATCGCGATAAAAAACGCAAATTTTGTCAAAAGATCGCGAAAAAACCTCTCGCAAATTTCATTAAAAAAATCGCGATAAAAAACGCAAATTTTGTCAAAAGATCGCGAAAAAACCTCTCGCAAATTTCATTAAAAAAATCGCGATAAACGCAAATTTTGTCAAAAGATCGCGAAAAAACCTCTCGCAAATTTCATTAAAAAAATCGCGATAAAAAACGCAGATTTTGTCAAAAGATCGCGAAAAAACCTCTCGCAAATTTCATTAAAAAATCGCGATAAAAAACGCAAATTTTGTCAAAAGATCGCGAAAAAACCTCTCGCAAATTTCATTAAAAAAATCGCGATAAAAAACGCAAATTTCATCATAGGATCACGAAAAAAAAAAGCAAATTTACTCAAAGGATTGCAGAGAAAATGCAAAGTTTGTTATTGGATCACGGAAAAAACGGGGATCTCGTCAAAGGGCCGCGGAAAAAACGCATAGTTAATGTCGCGAGGGGATCACCCCCCCCCCCCCCCCCCCATTCTGCTGTAACCTTTCAGAAAATTTTCTGTGAATTTCAGTTTTTTTTTTACTCATAATCACCCCTTATCTGTACATAAGTTCAAACTATATACTTATCACAGAAATTGTGAAAAATACAGCATAACAGCGCCACCTCTTCGGGCATTTACAACAAAACTTAATCAGCGTCTATTTGTGTCAACGTCAAACAGAATATGAAGTTTGAGGAAATTCCTTTAATTAGTTCTTCAGATATAGTTATCGCGGAAATCGTGAAAAATGCAGCACAGCAGCGCCACCTGTTGGGATATTTACACTGAAAACTAATCAGCACCCATTTATATCAAGGTCTAACTGAATTTAAAGTTTTATTAAAATCCGTGCAATAGTTCTTGAGATACCCATAAAATTTTTGTCACGTACGCACAGACCGGCAGACTGTTTTCTAAAAACAATCAAATCGTGTTCAGGACGTTTTTAAAAGTATAAATCTGTCGAAAACCGGAAGTCGAAAATTTTCACTAATCCAATAATGTCTTCTTGTAAAGATAGAAGAAAGGAGGGGGGGGGGGGGATTCAGTCTTATCGTTTGCTTTTTCCATTCTTTATTAAAGGGGCATTTTGTCACAATTTGAAAAAAACTTTGAAAAACAATTATCAGACTGATATGGCCAAAGAAATCCAGATCCGGACCATATCAGCAGAAAAAAGATTAATGGCCGGCCCGAATCTAATAATAAAAAAATCGGCCGTGGATCGTGCCAGGCCGAGCCGACGAAAAAATTAAACGGGCCTATAAGAAAATTAAGTATTTTCTGAACGATCTTTTGTCTGTATTAAAACATCGAAACGCTATTCGATTACATAGTTTCTGAATAAGGGCACCTGTTATTTTTTTTTTTTTTGCGTGTCTGAAAAAAATAAATTCAGATATGTGTCAGAAAGTGGATCTTTTACATTTCAGTGTTAATGTTTTTAAAGCTACTTTTTTCTTTTATTCTAAATTATTATATTGTGTATTTTTTGTCATAATAACACGTAATCTAAAACGTACTGTAAAATTTTCCCATAAATATGTGCGCAGTATTCCTTAAAATAATCTTAATTGCGTATCTAAAAGAAAATTGGAATTTTTTTTGCAGAAATTGAGTCGGGCTGGAAAGGGCCCGATTTAATTGACTTTGCACGGGCCGGGTCGGTCCTGTTTTCACTGATTTCTTTATAGGCTGGGACGGACCGAATCGAAGTTTTTTCTTTAACACTGTGCCGAAGCATAAAAATATGGTCCGCACAGACCTCTACTTCCAATGCATAGTTAATTTTGTTTTTTCTTTCTTCTGATAGTAAATTCTACTATCGTTTATTTTTATCTGACTTTGCAGATTCCGATTACGTGATATACCACGTTCAAGAAAAATGTTTGTTTATTGATGGGTATTATGAATAATCTTTGAGTACTTGAGAATGAGAATGTAGTTTAGGTATTTCATTCTGTCATGATTTAATTTATAAGCATCTAAAAGTAGTTTAACAGTTGAGCAGTATATTTTAGGAGTTTTGTTTTTGGTTGTATTATATGTGAAAGATAGGACGATAGGAGGGTAAAAATGGAAATAAATAAATGGGTGGAAAACATTTATTTTGTAAAAATCCCGTACTTGGATAAAATATATATACAGAACGCCGATTTTTTTTTTCTTTTGAAAGTAGGCTATTTTTGCGCTCTGCCGAGAGATTTGGGAACCAAACTGCCTTCTGATGCAGCTTTTTTGTCTCATGTAAATTTCCTAGTTAACATTTTTGCCGTGAATTCCGCCATCCCGTCTCCCCTGCGCCTAAAGGAATTTATTTATTAGGGATGCAGAATCAATACTCCGCATCCCTAATACATAAATTCCTTTTATCAATAATTTTAATTTGTAGATTTCGCCTAATTCATGATTAAAAATCGCTTTTATAGTTTGCAAGATATCGAGTAGAGAAGGAAGGGCGGCCGTAAGACTTTTAAGATGCTACTTCCCTCACGCAAAAGCACCCGCTCGCTAATGTTAATCCTATGGGTGAAATTTTTGAAATACCTCGTTTGCATTTCAATACATTTTAAAAGATTTTTTTGCGTTAAATAGCTAATATCGATCTCCACAAAGGCCGCTTTTTATTTTACGATTTTGTTTTCTTTTTTTAAATGAAGATATTTGAGACTTAAAAGAAAGATTTTATCTATTGAAAAAGATGACCGAGTGAAAGTTTAATTTGTGTTGGGATAATAAATTAATCATGAAATTTAGGACGGAATTTAGATCTCTTGTAATTAGTGAGGAGGGGGGGGGACTGCTCGGGGCACTAAAAACTATGAGAAGGAAAATACACAAAATTCTTGATTAAAATTTAAGTTTCTTTACAATATATCGACCGTAGGGCGCCGAAAAAAAAAGAAACGTAGATATTAAAGCCGCCCTTCCTTATAAGAACATTTATAATTTACGTAATTTTACCGTATGAAAAGCATTAAAAATAATGGAAGTACCTTCTCGATATTTTCCGTGAAATAATCCGTTACTTTAGCACATCTCTTTGTGTATTTAGGCTAATATCAGACGAACGTCTTCTTGCACGCTTTTTTGCTTACGTATTACGTAAGCAAAAAAGCGTGCAAAAAGACGTTCGTCTGACATTAGCCTTTAATATATTCACGTTCATTTTCCCTTTTCCTATGATTTTTGAATGACATTTTTAAAACTTAAGGTAACTTCTTCCTTTTTTTAGAAAAACGGGTTGATTTGACTACAGAATAAAAGTAAAAATTCTTTTTCTCGATTTTTTTTTTTATAGACTTCCTGTAAGCTATCATGTGGTCAAAGATCAGAACAAATGGTCATACCATTTCACCAGAGCTGGTGAGATGAATCAATGACAAAGAATTTTTTGCTTCAGTTATCCTTTTAAGTTTTGTTCAATGGAGGTCTAGTGACATACCACAGAGAAGAGAACAAAGAGAGTGGGAGGAAAAGGGGAGAATTACTCCAGACTTATTAATCTAAAAAGGAACCATAGTGGGGAATTTTTGAAAGTACAATACAAAGAAGGCAAGATTCTACCCTAGAAAAAAAGAAGGGCGGATTTCTACCTGGAAAAGGGGCAAGAAGGGCGGGATTTTTTTTTAAAAGGGCACGAGGGCGGGCCGCCCCGCCAAACCTCTCTAGAGTGATCCCTGTTACAGTTTCATTAATAGTTAACATTTATTCATCTTTATTTACTTAAATATATTACTTACTTATCTCTTCTGTAATGGTCCTTAATTGGAAATCCTTTTGATTTGTTTTCTATGTGGTGTTTACTTTGTGAACATCATTGAATTTTTGCCGTTCGCCATGCTGTGAATTAGCCACGTCGTGCATAGAACGTTTCATGATCGATAAGACGTATCGATATCACTTTCACTTTGTCGCCAGATGGCAGCACAGAATCTTTTAGAATCGAATAAATCGATTCATCGTTTCTGGTTTTTGCATATCCATAATGATATCGGCTGCTCATTGGTTGCTGTGGTTCTTCTTGGAATCACGTGCTTTTCCTTTGAGCGTATATAGCCTTGGCGTGTTGTGATATCGTGGCCCTTTCGTTTTGCTTCTCCCATGAGGGGAAGTATTGTCAAGAATCTTGAACGTTCGCGGGACGGCGTTCATGGAGTTTATTATTTTGAAAGTATTGAATGAGTTTTATTTTTTTAATGTGGTTTTAATCAAGCTTTAATCAACTGTGATATTTTTATTAATGTTAATTAATGTGCAATTAAACATCTGTTCCTGTTGTTATGAATTTCATCAGCCTTGCCCTCGCCTGTGAATATTATCAGCTGTAATCTCGATCTGTGATATTTTTAAATAAACTGTGTGTACCAAAGTTCAATCATGCCTCAGCCATTTTATTTATACAGTTAGAGGAATGTCTTTCATATTTCACTGACGTTTCGATGCACTCTTCAGCTCACTCTTGCCAGCTAGACTTTCACGGCGTTGTTCTGCTCTTTTAATAGTTTCCCTTTCTTTAATGGCATATCAGCACAAGTTATATGCCCTAAATTATTAAGGGTTATGGGCATAGGAGAGTCCATAACTGAAGAGGAGTTTTTGAAATATAGATCGTAATCTGACTGATGATTGGACTTATGTTTTTCCGAAGTTACGCCAATGAGTTTATGCTTACGTTTTTGAATTATGAGTTTGTGTTTTTGAAATAATATTTTTGAGATAAAACTGGATTAATTTAGAATTTTTTTTTTGAAATAGAACTTTATAATTTTACTTGAGCCTTTTTCGTTAATTCTGAACTTTATTTTTGTTAAAGTATGAACTTATTATTTCAAGTTTGAACTTTATTTTGCCGATAATCCTGAACATTTTATGTTGAACTGAACTTATTTCAAGATTAGAATTTTTTTAGTTACAGATATTGAACTTTTATTTTGAATCATGACTTTTTTTCAAGTTTGAACGATTTGCATTTTTTTTTTTGAAAGACAGGAGTTCGAAATCCAGATCAGTTAGATCTATGTGAATGCTCATAAAAATACAATTTTTTTAAGATCGGCATTATCTTGAAAACGTAGGGGGGGCAGGTGAAATTTTTTTGTGATACCCATACTCTTTTGTGAAGATGACGTCGAATACGATACAGAAACTGAATGTTAGTAATTATGCAGTTTGGTCTTCTGATGTCAAGTATCTTATGCTGGATAAAGGGGTGTGCGATATCATAGACAAGAAATTAGAAATTCCAGAGCTAAGTACTACAGTTACTCAAGCTAATATTGATTCTTTTATGGTGAGGAGAAACCAAGCCCTGTCCCTCATTTACTTAAATATAGAGCCGGAATTTAAGCGTATCGTAGATGATTGTGGCGATAACCCGGTGGTGGCATGGAAGAGATTGAGAGATAACTTCCATCCAGACACGAGAGCACATCATATGGCCTTGTTTTCGGAGTTAGTGAATGAGAGAATAAAATCAAGTGAGAGCATCAATTTATTTGCCACTAGGTTGAAGAAGATTTATTTGAATATAAAGGCAATCGACAAAGATTTCTCTGAGAGATACCTTTCGTATCAACTATTAAGATATTTATCTTCCTGTTATGATAGTTGTGTCCAGAGTTTGTTGAGAAAAGATGATTCTTCATTTAAATTTGACTTGATAGTGACTGAATTGGTTGCAGAAGAGGCGCGGCTGAAATTACGAGATGCAGATTCTGATAAGAAGATGGCTGCCTTAAGTATACAGCCTAGTGTTGAGAATGCTGTTTCGTCCCCTCCTACAAGAAGAGCTGGTGTCCAGGGATATAGAGGTAGAAGATGTTGGAATTGCGGCCGTGTTGGTCATGTGCACGCAAGGTGTTTTAGTAGAAGAAATCCAGGCGGAGGCTTCTAGGCCTAATTTGCCTTAGCAGCTCGTTAAAAAGATCGCGCAAAACACGTCAATTTCCGTCAAAAGATCACGCAAAACACGACAATTTCCGTCAAAAGATCGCGCAAAACACGACAATTTCCGTCAAAAGATCACGCAAAACACGACAATTTCCGTCAAAAGATCACGCAAAACACGACAATTTCCGTCAAAAGATCGCGCAAAACACGACAATTTCCGTCAAAAGATCACGCAAAACACGACAATTTCCGTCAAAAGATCACGCAAAACACGACAATTTCCGTCAAAAGATCACGCAAAACACGACAATTTCCATCAAAAGATCACGCAAAACACGACAATTTCCGTCAAAAGATCGCGCAAAACACGACAATTTCCGTCAAAAGATCGCGCAAAACACGACAATTTCCGTCAAAAGATCGCGCAAAACACGACAATTTCCGTCAAAAGATCGCGCAAAACACGACAATTTCCGTCAAAAGATCGCGCAAAACACGACAATTTCCGTCAAAAGATCGCGCAAAACACGACAATTTCCGTCAAAAGATCGTGCAAAACACGACAATTTGCGTCAAAAGATCGCGCAAAACACGACAATTTGCGTCAAAAGATCGCGCAAAACACGACAATTTGCGTCAAAAGATCGCGCAAAACACGACAATTTGCGTCAAAAGATCGCGCAAAACACGACAATTTCCGTCTAAAGATCGCGCAAAACACGACAATTTCCGTCTAAAGATCGCGCAAAACACGACAATTTCCGTCTAAAGATCGCGCAAAACACGACAATTTCCACATTCATGTTCTTAATCTTGGCAAAATAAACTTTTCATTAGAGTAATTAAATAATTTCTGCTTAATTTGTAAAATAATTTATTTTTAATTTATGCAAAGCTAAATTGTATGAAAATTATATATTAATAGCAATTATATTTGTTGATTGAAATTCATAACTGTCATTGTTCAAATGTCATTCGCGCAGTTTTCAGCTTTTTTGCTTTTTGGTCAATCTCATCCCTGAATATAGTAACAATTTATTTTTGATTGACAGGGGGCTGTTCGCTGTTCCAAGCCAAAGGGGGTTAAGGCAGCCCACAGCACAGTCAGCATGTCCCAGAATTTCTGTGATGTGCTGGCATCATGTCAATTTGGAATCTAGGTTAATTCCTAGATATTTATACTCAGTCTTCCAGGGAATATTTTCATTATTAAATTTAAAGTTAAGATTAGCATCAGGGGTAAAACGTTGATTGGTGAAGAAGATGGCGGCACTTTTGGCACTGTTCACTTTAATTTTCCATTTTCTTAACCTGACTGAAATGATATAAATAATTCTGAAGATTAGAGAACACTGTGTTTGTTAAGCATGGCGGTATCGTCGGCAAAAATTGCTAAGTCAATATCAGGCTCTTTAGGAATATCGTTGACATAGATGTTGAAGAGGGTGGGACCGCTCAGGGAATCCCGAGATACAGAGCTAGAAATAGCTCGAGGGTTAGAGTAAGAATTTCCGACTCTAACAATGAAGGATCTAAGTTTAAAATAGTCATTATAGATTTTAATTAATTGCCCCGGTACTCAGAGTGCAATCAGTTTAAAGATAAGAGCGATGTGCCAGACTTTGTCAAAAGCATTCTGCACATCGAGAAAGATTGCTCCTGTCACCCCCACCAGATCTAATACCATCGTAAAGAAGTTCAGAAATTCTCCACAACTGGTGAGTTGTTGAATGACGTGCCCGAAAACCGAATTGCTCCGGTATAAGCACGTCATTAGAATTTAAGAACTCCTTAAGGCGCTTGACAAGAAAATATTCATAAACTTTAGAAAGACAGGATAGTAAAGATATAGGTTAAAAGCTGGATGGGTCATGTTTATCGGTCACCCCACTTTTGGGAATGGGGACAACAATGGCCCTTTTCCAGCAATCGGGAAAAATTTTAAGATTCATCATACAGTTAATTAGAATAACAATATATAGAGAATGAAATTATGAGGTAAGTTAATTAACATATTAGTAGAGATGCGGTCCTCACCCGGAGACTTATTCTTTTTTAAGCCTGAGATATACTCCCAAACTTCAGAAGGTGTGGCTGGGGGTAATGTGTTAGGTGTGTCTGTGTTTAAAAAATTTTCAACTGGTTTCAACAGGAAGGTGAAATCCTCCCACCTTGTGTGAAGAAGCCGACCTAAGTCTAGGTTGTATGAGTCAACTCGATACTGAAGGATTACTGGCAAATGATCTGAATTTAAATCGTTCAGCATTTGAATGCTGTAAGGATAAGGGAAATTGCGGGTGATTGCAAGATCAAGATAATTATTAGAAAGTGGATAAGTGGGTGGGTGGGTGTATGTGTGTGTGTGTGTGGGGGGGGGTGCTATAATTTGTGCAA
Organism: Maratus speciosus; assembly: GCA_963932465.1. Classification (NCBI taxonomy): domain Eukaryota; kingdom Metazoa; phylum Arthropoda; class Arachnida; order Araneae; family Salticidae; genus Maratus; species Maratus speciosus. Next base: position 177,835,840 of record OZ010787.1, read on the forward strand.
AATTTTGATGCACCCACCTCCTGAGTTTGCATCCAAACCCATTCGTAGATCTTCAGTGCCAAGAGGGATGAGTAGCATTAAAATCACCTACAAGAATAAAATTTGGAAAATTATTAGTGAGCCGAGAATAATCTTGCTCCAGCAGGTTTCTATCACTTAAAGGAGGTACATAAACAGCTGCTATGAGAAGATTTGGAATATTGGGAAAGTCCAGAACAACAGGTGTAACTTCGATGCAATTTAGAGGGGGAATATTGATAAAAGTCACATTAAACCCTCTTTTAACATAAAAAGCAGTGCCGTCCCAACTGTGGCCATTAGTGTCCCTACGAGCCCTGTCTACATTGAATAACTCATAGTTGGCAACCGTGGAGACATTTTCCTGGGAAAAGTGGGTCCCGCTGACCAAAACGTTGTCTAAATTGTTACTATAAACTCAAGCTTGAAATTCAGTTTCTTGCCTTTTAAGCCCATTGGCATTAAAAAAACCTATGGAGAAAGAGTCCAAATTGCCAGTAGCTGGGAACATGGCGAGGGATGAGAAAAATCTATAAAGGGGGAAGCGCACATTCAAGGATGGCGACACCTAACCAATTTTGGAAATATTTACAATTTTAGAATACAGAATATAAATCCGGTCCATCTCCGTGGACGCCTAACAGAGGGCTGAAAGGGATTCAGAAAAGGCCTTGCAGACCATGTCTGCACTATAATTAATTTCAAACTGCATTAGATTTTTGATAAATTTGGCAGCCAAAAAGGCATCCTTAGCTGGGGCTGAATTATTTAAATTTTGAGGCTGGGAGGGGCTGAGGAGGGAGGTGACCTTTTGTCCAATTGCAGCTTCCCTAAATGATTAGGAAGAATCAACTTTCCTGTTGGTGAAAGTATGAGTGTGACTGTTGTGTTGAAGTCACAAAGTGCCTTCATATGTCAATACACAGTAGAGTGCATTGCTATGCGTAGCGATACTGTTTTTAGATTCAGATTCGGTTATCGAATTAGATATCAGAATGATTTCAGATTTTCTTCAGGTAGGATTCCACGATAGGAAAGTGGCATCATACAGAGATATTTAATTACTTGAGTTTAATTACTTTACGAATCTAGACATGCGACTTTTAATTTTTGTTTTTTTCTTCATCTTGAAACATTTTTCATTTCATTTTTTCGTCATTAAAATCAGGGTTTTTTTTTTTTGTCACCACGAAGCATCTTAGTGAGCCTGCCGTTACCGTAAGCTTGTTAAATTTCTTCATTCGTATGGCCAAACTCGTTCAGGCATCCATAGTCATGTTATGGACCCCAAAGCAGAATACTTTGCAATGTTCTGCAATGGAATTTCAGATGATCAAAAATGTTCTGCAAGCGCAATGGGGGAAAAAGGGGGGGGGGATGTTTATATACATATGTAAGGATGTAATTTCATCTTTTATAAAAATGCTAAAGATGTGTTTCGTAAAACACTGTCAAACAAAAAAACATATTCTGGAGGCAAGATTTATTTCTAGAATCATGGCATTGACACAGAAGTTACTGACTTTGGAAGTGAGATATTTAGACATATTACTTTTATGAAGAAAATGTCTTTGGAAATTTGGTCCATACATAATTATAAGGCCAGCTTTTACAAGTTTCCTAACAGATTTATGTCCAGATGGAGGTCCATTCGTATAAATAAACATACGTTTGTCTGTAGTACCAATGGTCGTTTCGTTCCCATCGGCTGTATTGGGCCTTTTAGAAAATTTTTTATCGATTATAGACCCCCATGATTCGCATATAGCTTCAGATACTGAAATAGACAAAATTTTAGTTAGAAAACTGGTTAATTTCGGGATCTCTGATTTTAAAGGATTCACAGCATTTTTTAACATGGTCTTATTTTGAAAATAAGTTTCACTTCCTGGCACTCTTTGACAGTTTCATAAGCCCAATCAAGAAATACAGTGTATTCAAAATACAGCTCCTTCCCTTCCTCTTTGGAGGGAGGAACACAAGGGAGTACATTCAGAATTTCTAAAAAATTGGAAAGATCCAAGACTTTGTCACATCTGAACGTGGAAAAATCAGATATTCAAAATTGAATAAATATTTTGTTGCTTTGATGATCTCATCAAGTTCTGTGCTTTGTCCAAAATAGACACTGTATTGATGCAGCAATGTATCAATATATTGCACTATATCTTTGATGTCACTGATAAAATACGATATACTAGAATTATCAGTAGTAGACCTTAACATTTTGCTACTTATTGGAAGGTCTGGCAGAGGTACTCCTTGGAAAGTATTTTCTTCTGTAAACATGTGCCATGAAAGTATTGTATTTTTGAAAAAAACATTTTGGCAATGATCTGACAATATCAATAAATTGTTGCACATTCTCACAATTATGAAGGCTTGTTAGATGGGATTTGATGTTTAGCAAATAACAGTTTAGATTTGTAATTAAATCTGTATACTCCCAAAGAAGATCTGTTGCCTGAATACATTTTAACATGGTCATGGTAGCAAGTACCGAAATTATATCAGCAATAACTATTATACTGAATATATTTCTTTTTGATAAAAGTTTGTCCTCAGACTTGCATTTTCTGTTTTTTCAGAGGCTGCGACTAATGCCTTGAAGTCATTTAGGAATGTTTGAAAAACATTAAAAGCATGTGAAACAAATTTCAAAGTTTTAAAAATTTTAGGCTTGTAGAGAAACATTTGCAGTTCCTGCACATTCATTTAGACTTTCAAATGATTCCCCCATTCTTTCATGCAAGTATTGATAAGTGCTAAGGAATCTTGCACAATTTTACTATCTGAATGTACCTGAACTAACTAGTCTGTGCATAGGGTCCCAGGATACAGGAATATCTTCTCTAACCAGTATAGGTCAAAATTAACATTTTTACCAACTGGCCACTGGCCAGTACACAGATTTTCACTGGCCAGTTTTTTTTTTTTTTAACCACTGGCCAGTAACAAAGTTATGTACGCTCCATACAAAATTGTGTTTTTTCTAACTATTAACATTGTAATTTGCTAATATATATTACTCACCATTTGATATGATTACACTCAACTGAAAAATATTTTTACTATTAATTGCAATGAAATAAATTCACAGAAAGGTTTCAGCAGAGGGGAACCCCCCCCCCCCCTCGGCACTAACTAATATGCATTTTTCTGCGACCATTTAGCGAATTCCGCAATTTTTTCGCGATCTTTTGACGAAATTTACGTTTTTTCGTGACCTTTTGCAAAATCTGCGTTTTTTTCCGCGATCTTTTCACAAAATTGTGGGGGTTTTTTTGTAATTTTTTAACGAAATTTGTGGGGGGGTTTTTTGCCATTCTTTGAAAATATTTGCATCTTTTTTCAAGATTTTTTGACGAAATTTGCGTTTTTAGGCGATTTTTTTGACGAAATTTGCGTTTTTTCCGCGATTTCCTGATGAAATTTGAGTTTTTTCCGCAATCTTTTCGTGAAATTTGCGTTTTTTTCACGATCTTTTCACGAAAGTTAATTTTTTCCGCGATCTTTTCACGAAATTTGCGTTTTTTCCACGATCTTTTGACGAAAATTGCATTTTCTCCGCGATCTTTTCACGAAATTTGCGTTTTTTCTGCGATCTTTTCACGAATTTTGTGTTTTTTCTGCGATCTTTTCACGAAAATTTCATTTTTCCGCGATACTTCGAAGAATTTGGTGATTCTTTTTCGCGCTTTTTTGTCGAAATTTGCGTTTTTCCGCAATCTTTTCATGAATTTTGCGTTTTTTCGGCGATCTTTTCATGAATTTTGCGTTTTTTCGGCGATCTTTTCATGAATTTTGCGTTTTTTCGGCGATCTTTTCATGAATTTTGCGTTTTTTCGGCGATCTTTTCATGAATTTTGCGTTTTTTCGGCGATCTTTTCACGAATTTTGCGTTTTTTCGGCGATCTTTTCACGAATTTTGCGTTTTTTCGGCGATCTTTTCACGAATTTTGCGTTTTTTCGGCGATCATTTCTCGAATTTTGCGTTTTTCCGCGATCTGTTCACGAAATTTGCGTTTTTCTGCGATACTTTAAAGAGTTTTGTGATTTTTTTTTTCCGCTATTCTTTGTCGAAATTTGCGTTTTTTCCGCGATCTTCTCTCGAAATTTGTGTTTTTCCGCTATCTTTTGACGAAATTTGCGTTTTTTTTCCGTGATTTTGTCACGAATTTTGCGTTTTCTCCGCGATCTTTTCACAAATTTTGCGTTTTTTCCGCGATCTTTTTATGAAATTTGCGTTTTTCCGCGATACTTTGAAGAATTTTGTGATTATTTTTCGCGATCCTTTGTCGAAAATTGCATTTTCCGCGATCTTTTCACGAATTTTGTGTTTTTTCCGATCTTTCCACGGAATTTGCGTTTTCCGCGATACTTTGGAGAATTTTGTGATACTTTTTCGCGATTCTTTGTCAAAATTTTCATTTTTCCCCCGATCTTTTCACGAAATTTGTTTTTTTCGCGATTTTTTGATGAAATTTGCGTTTTTTCACGTTCTTGTCACGAAAGTTGTGTTTTCTCCATGATCTTTTCACGAAATTTGCGTTTTTACCGCGATGTTTTGACGTAATTCGCGTTTTTTACGTGGTCCTTGGGCAAAATTCACGTTTTTTTTCGCGATTCCCAACTTTTAAGCGTTAGTGAAAAACTTTCGCAGCTTCGTTCTTTGCACATGCGCGGAAGAAAACTCAAAACTCCCGTTCTGAAAGAAATCGATAGTTATTCAGAAAGCAGGTGAAATAGGAGGAAGGGAGAAAGATTAATTGCCGCGCGGCATTCTTATTTCTTCCTAAATAGATTCGAATACAACGAAAGTAGTACCCCCCCCCCCCCCCCCTCCCGAATTCTTTTTGCTTTCACATCAATATGCACTTACATTTTTTTTTGTAAAAAAAAAAAAAAAAATTTGTCTTGAAATGTTCTGCAGCACATCTCATTGTTCTGTGACGTACGTCGCACTTTTAAGCATATTCTGCTTTGGGGGTTATGGAATAGAAAATATCCAGGATTGCTATAGTTTGGACAAAAGCATCTGTCAAAGCACAATCTGAGCATTGAATGTTATGCCACTCTCGCATAAAGGCAGCCAGGTTCAGGTTTCCAGATTCAGATTCAACATCCAAGCATCACCATTAATTTCCGATGACAGTACTTTTTTTTATAGATATTGGATAACTGCAGTTTATTTACTGAAGCATGGTGCGGTTTTTGCTAGCATTTTTCTTCTTAGTTTTTTTTGACTGAAGGGGAGTACCTTTGACTACGCGTAACAAAGTAATGTGCATTGCCATGTGGAGTCACTTTGCTGTGGGGGGGGGGGTACTACTTTCGTTGTGTTCGAATCTATTTACGAAGAAATAAGAATGTCGCGCAGCAATCAATGTTTCTACCTCCCTCCTATTTCATCACCTACTTTCTGAATAACTAGCGATTTCTTTCCGAACGGAAGTTTTCTTCCGCACATGGTCAAAGAACGAAGCTGGGAAAGTTTTTCACTAAAGCTTAAAAGCTGGGAATCGCGAAAAAGCGTGAATTTCGCCCAAGGACTACGTAAAAAATGCGAATTGCGTCAACATAACGGAAAAACGCAAATCTCGTGAAAAGATCGCGGAGAAAACGTAACTTTCAACAAAGAATCGCGAAAAAGAATCACAAAATTCTTCGAAGTATCGCAGAAAACGCAAATTCCGTAAAAAGATCACGGATAAAACGCAAAATTCGTGAAAAGATCGCGGATAAAACGCAATTTTTGACAAAGAATCGTCAAAAAGAATCACAAAATTCTGCAAAGTATCGCGGAAAAAATGCAAAATTCGGGAAAAGATTGCGGAGAAAATGCAACTTTCGTGACAAAATCACGGAAAAAAACGCAAATTTCATCAAAAGATCGCGGAAAAACACAAATTTCGAGAGATCGTGGAAAAAACGCAGATTTCGACAACGAATCGCAAAAAAAGAATCACAAAATTCTTCAAAGTATCGCGGAAAAACGCAAATTTCATGAAAAGATCGCATATAAAATGCAGAATTCGTGAGAAGATTGCGTATAAAACGCAAAATTCGTGAAAAGATTGCGGGAAAAAAACGCAAAATTTTTGAAAAGATCACGGAAAAAACGCCAATTTCGACAAAGAATCACCAAATTCTTCAAAGTATCGCGGGAAAACGCAAATTTTGTGAAAAGATCGCAGATAAAACGCAAATTTCGTGAAAAGATCGCGGATAAAACACAAAATTCGTATCGCAGTAAAAACTCAAAATTCATGAAAAGATCGCGGAAAAAACACAAATTTCGAGAAAAGATTGCGGAAAAAACGCAAATTTCGTCAAAAGATCGCAAAGAAAACGCAACTTTCGTGACAAAATCGTGGAAAAAACACAAATTTCATCAAACGATTGCGCAAAAACACAAATTTCGAAAAGATCGCGGGAAAAAACTCAAATTTTGTGAAAAAATCGTGGAGAAAACGCAAATTTCGTGGAAAAAATCGTGGAGAAAACGCAAATTTCGTGAAAAGATCGTGGAAAAAATGCAACTTTCGTCAAAAGATCGTGAAAAAAACGCAAATTTCACGAAAAGATTGCGGAAAAAACACAAATTTTGTTAAACATTACAAAAGTAATGTTCAAACTATGAGCAGAGATTAACAGCCAATGGAAGAATCAAGTGCTGACTTATGACGTAGCCTAACACAAGAAAAGGTTAATTAAAAATAAAGCTGAAATACAAACTATATAACTATTAATCTATTAAACCTGCAAAAAGAAAAACGTATGTGGTGGAAAAAGAAAAACAACAAGTTAAGATAAACAATTGTATTTTATTTTAAAAGCAGAAATATATTATAGTCAAATTAATAACGTTCAAAATATCAGTAAAGTCTAAATATTTCTATATTCAGTCATTTAAAACATTACATCTCATATTCAATTTACAAAAATGTTTACTTAATCATAAACCCAAAATCATTTTAGTTAAGCCTACCCTATTTCATTACTTCAATAGAAAAACATTTCTTTTAAAAATGTATATAATAAATTAAAATATATCTACCGCGGAGCTCATTATGCAGAAACCACTTGTTTAATTAAGCATGGCAAGCGAAAGAATATTATGGATTATATTTGTTACCAACATCTCCAAAACACTTGAACAACAGAAAAAAAAAAACCTCTTGAATAAATGACAATCGTAACGGAAAAACAGCGAACTTGCAATATTTCTCCCAGTAAACACGTCTGTTAAAAACCATCAATTTCCATATCGAGATGCGCCATATTCCTTAATAATTCACAGTAAATAACGAGAACATGTCTCGGCCTTAAACTGAAGCACAGACTTCACTTATGATAGGAAAAGCACATCTTCAAATACGGTAACACGATGTATTTAGTTTGAAAAAAAAAAATATCACAGACAGTTTACATTAAAAATGTTGAAGATAAAAAGGCACATATCTCAAGGCTGTTTCACCAGTCAAAATATATCACTGGGACTTTAGAAAAACTATTTCATTGTAATAATAAAAACATCTTAAAAACTTTATGCCAAAGTACTAAGCCATCACGACACCTCTTGAATGAGAGAGAAACGTCAACTGCCAAAGAGGTCAACAAACTCTCAGCATATATACAATAAGTTGATGCAGAAAAAGGTTCTACGCATCCTCACCAGCTCCCCCTACTACTGGCACTCAACTTCCGATCATGCGTAGCAGTGACGTCAATCCTGGTCAGATCGAGCTGCTCACGCCATCTATGGATCCTTACACATACTAAAACAGTAGCCAGGCAGGTATAGAGAGACTAGTATGAAGAAAAGTTAAACAGAAGATGCCGTGAGTTGATAAATAACGATCTATTGTAAATAAGGATATATAACACTGAAAAGCTGAATTATAGAATATAAATAAATAAATAAAAAAGGATTACTTTACTTAAGAAATGAAGGTAAATGTTTAAAAGAAGGTAAATGTCAATAGAGTTCCCACAGATTTAGTCTACCAACAAGCCTGCACAGTGATGAGATATAGGGAAGCACTTTTTGCTAACAAATTTCGTCAAAAGATCGTGGAAAAAAACTCAAATTTCGTCAAAAAATCTTGAAAAAAAAATGCAAATATTTTCAGAAAATGACGAAAAAAAGCCCAGAAATTTCGTTAAAAAATTACAAAAAACCGCAATTTTGTGAAAAGATCGCGGGAAAAAATGCAACTTTCGTCAAAAGATCATTAAAAAAACGCAAATTTCACGAAAAGATTGCGGAAAAAACACAAATTTCATCAAAAGATCGCAGAAAAAACGCAAATTTCATCAAAAAATTTTGAAAAAAATGCAAATATTTTCAGAGAATGGCGAAAAAACCCCCAGAAATTTTGTTAACAAATTACAAAAAAAGCAACGCAATTTTGTGAAAAGATCGTGGAAAAAAACGTAGATTTCATCAAAAGATCGTGAAAAAACGCAGATTTTTCTAAAAGGTCACATAAAAAACATGAATTTCGTCAAACGATCGCGAAAAAAAAAAAAAAAAAAAAAAAAAACGCGAAATTCATTAAATGGTCGCAGAAAAATACATATTAGTTAGTGCTGAGGGGGGGGGGGGGGGGGAGGGGACCCCTCTGCTGTAACCTTCCTGAAAATTTCCTGTGAATTTATTTCATTGCAATTAATAGTAAAAATAAATTTTTTCAGTTGAGTGTAATCATATCGAATGGTAAGTAATATATATTAGTAAATTACAATGTTGATAGTTAGAAAAAACAATTTTGTATGGAGCGTACATAACTTTGTTACTGGCCAGTGGTTAAAAAAAAAACTGGCCAGTGAAAAAAAATCTGTGTACTGGCCATTGGCCAGTGGGTAAAAATGTTAATTTTGACCTATACTGGTTAGAGAAGATATTCCTGTATCCTGGGACCCTATGCACAGACTAGAGTTGGTTCAGGTACAGTCGTGGAAAAAAAAAAATAAACACCCCCTATAGTCCAGTCAAATTGTCAGAAAATTGGGCCGATAGATGCAAAAATTCTGCTAGAAGATTTTATGTTTTTAAAGTGTTTATGGGGATGCTAATAACAGGAATTAATTGTTTCCCAACAAAATATCTCGAGGCTAAACTTTGTGAAGCCAAAAAACCACGAAATTTTCGGACTTTTTTCAGTTTTTTGCCTATAACTCGAAAATTATAAAATTTTTGTGTACCATACTTAATTACAAAAAGAAAGAAAAGTAAATTCTCTACTAAGTTCATATTAAAAACGTTTTTCTAAACCCATTATTAAGCGCGCTACAACTTTTTGAAAATAGCACATTTTTTTCAACTTCATAGAAAGTGACCTATTTTTCGCCTCCCATCCCTAAAAAAAATTTCTTTTCATCACTAACTGTGGAAATGAAATGCACCTATTGATGAATAAGTAAGAAGGCAAATTTTTAAGAAGGTTAGGCAGAAGGTAGGGTTGCCAGATAGTACGTTTTTCTCGTACGTTATATGTTTTTAGTATTTTTTAGGTCTATAGCGCTTTTTAGGTATTAGGTGTACGTTTAAATGTGTCCGCACAACGTTTTCTTCCATTTTTCTACCCCATCCCACTTTTGATAGTTTAAAAAATATTTTTTTCAGTTTACTCTAAAATTTCACCTTTTGCCAAAAATAAGTTATGGATATGCGCATCAAATGTAAAAACGGCTTGTTTTAGATCAGTAATACAAAAATCTTGGGTGAGTTGTGTAATATTAAGTGCGCATTTGCTGTTGAAATAGATCAAGTGAACTCTACCTTATTATAGATAAATATCTACATTATAAAATTTTTTATTTAGTCTAACTGTATCATAAGTTTAGATATTTTGTTTGATTTATTATCACCTTTTATGCTTAACCATTAAACGTCCAGCCTGATACATTCATGGGCAATTTGTCCGTGATTGTATCGGGCGCGATGATTACAAGGTTAAATACAAATATTTATCTTTGTAGGGTGTCCATTGCTAAAATTTTCCTAATTATTAAATTGCAGGATGGTCTGATTTATCTTTATTCTTACAATTCAATTACTTTTTCATTCATAATTGGATAAGACTGCAAAATTAGTTTTAAAATGTTAACAGAATAATGCAATACAAATGCAGTTAGAGAATAATGATTAGATCGATTAATTAATAATAACCACTTTTTAAAGAAATTCGTTAACGAAAACATTACTGGCGCATTCAATATAGTTTAGCATGATACGAAAAAGAACGATAGTGCGATAAAATAAAAACAAACCAGTGTCAATCAAAATCTTCGTTTTTTCTGAGATAAATCTGGCAACCTTAGCAGAAGGACGATATCCGGCAACCCTAGCAGAAAGACAGTTACGAAGGGAGGGGGGTGGCAGGGGATAATAATAGGGAATGCAGTTGGAAGATAGCGGTCACGTGACTTTCCGACGCAGGTGTTCTTTCTTAAAGACTCACCCTTCCCTCTCTACACTGGTCTGGTATCTTACTATTCAGTTTATTGCGCGTCTGCTTCTCGTGCAGTAGTGAAAAATGAGCGAGCCCGATCCAAAATTGTGTTTCGTTTGCCAAACGACTTCAAATCGTGATACACGCATTGTGACCCAGAAAGGACTTGCCAAGCTCTTTGAATGTTGCGTTCAACGTCAGAATAAGCCTCGAAATGTTTCCTTCAAATTTATTGTTAAAAATTATATTTCTTACATTCAGAAAAATTTTGGATCACAGGTCGCAGTTGTGTTCGATGGATATCCATCTGAGGGAGAACAGAATGGAACGAAAAGTGCAGAAAGAGCACGTCGATCTAGAATGCACACTTCTACTGAAGTCATAGTTGCAGCAGAAATGTTAAGCACAGTGCCTCAAGACAAATTTCTAGCCAATGACAGAAACAAGAACCGCTTCATTTCACTGCTTAAAACAGAGCTTCAAAATAACAGAATTCAAGTTGACCAGGCAGAAGAAGACGCTGATGTCATGATTGTTACCTTAGCCATTTCAAGAGCCAAAGCCTTTGAAAGTATCGTAATTGTCGGAGAGGATATTGATATTCTCGCGATCATGACAAGCTTGGGATATCAACACAAAAATCTGTTTTTCCAAAAACCAGGAAGAGGAAGCATCGAAACAAAGTGGTTTTCAACCAATTCTTACAAATACAATCACAACAATGTTCTTTTCACTCATGCAATCAGTGGATGCGATACAACATCTGCTCTTTTTGGGCAAGGAAAGTCAAAGTTTTGTAACACTTTAAAAAAACATAAGCAGCTTGAGGAAGTATCATGTGTTTTTAATAAACCAGAGTCTACCCGTCAAGAAATCATCAAGGCTGGAGAGAAATTCCTTATTGCACTATACAGTGGATGCGTAGATACCACGCAGACATTGAACAGTTTGAGGTTCCAGTTATTTGCTAAATCAGCCACAAAAAGCAAAGTTCATCTTGCAAGGCTGCCACCGACGCAAGAGGCTGCGCAGCATCATTTCCTAAGATGTTATCATCAGGTACAAGCTTGACTAGGAAACAACATGCCCCCTGAAGAATGGGGGTGGGTTCGCAGGTCTGACGGTCTTTTTCAGCCAGTTCAAATGTACCAAAACCCAGCACCTGAATCCTTGCTGCATGTTGTCTCATGTAGCTGTAAAAAAGGGTGCACCAAGGCATGATCTTGCCAAAAATCAGGACTCAAATGCTCGGCAATTTGCAAAAACTGTAACGGGGTCAACTGTGAAAATGTGGATGATATTATTTATGCAGAAGAAGAGGATTATGAAGCTGATACCTGGGAAACCATCGACCAAACCAGCAACGTCGATGACTTTCGCAGCCAGGATGATGATGTCGCAACAAGCTCAAAGCAGTTCAAAGCTGTTGAAGATCATGCAGCCTGCTCCTTTGCTTCTCAAGCTGAGGTTGACGAACCAAACTCATCAACCCGCAAGCGCTCCAGACGTTACTAAATCCATTAAAGATGTTACTGTAAGTATTTTTTTACTTACATTCATGCAACCTACATTCATAATACCTACTATTATTGTTCTCACCTTAAGTTGTAAATACAAAAACAAATTACAATGTTGTCAATTTTTTACGGTTTTACCATTGTAATTAATCATTATTACTATCATGCAAATACCTGTAATATAAAAAGTTACATTAAAGAGGATAAAAGAAATAAAAATGGTCTCAAATGTTGGTATTTGCGATTTTTTCACAAAGTTAGAAAAAAAGTATCATTTTCAGGAAGCTGTAGCGCGTTTAATAATGGATTTAGAAAAAGACTTTTATAATGAAATTTGTAGAGAATTTAATGTTCTTTCTTTTTGTAATTGAGTATGGTACACAAAAATTTTATAATTTTTGAGTTATAGGCAAAAAACTGAAAAAAGTCCGAAAATTTCGTGGTTTTTTGGCTTCACAAAGTTTAGCCTCGAGATATTTTGTTGGGAAACAATTAATTCCTGTTATTAGCATCCCCATAAACAGTTTAAAAACATAAAATCTTCTAGCAGAATTTTTGCATCTATTTTTGACAATTTGACTGGACTACTACTAACTTCTCAACAAATTATCTTAGAAGAAAGTTACTGGTACCGAACGATTGGAAATAAAGTCTACTTTTGATTGATGTATATAAAATTTGTTTAAGGGGCCATCTACATATTAAAACGAACCATAACTTTGTTTTTTTGAATAGCAGTACACAATTCTGACAGCATACATTAACTCTACACCTTCCAATTAGCCTATAAACAAATTTTTATGCAATTCGTTCCATAAGTTTCCGAGAAATTAATTATTTTAAAACGAGCGTATTTTAAGGGCTGTATCCAAATTGAAGTTCCGAACTCGATTGTTAACCAAGAGAGCCGCCTTCTTGATCAAGGCACGTTTAAGCGTCAATGAAACCTGTTTGATTACAGGATAGCAGAATAAATTTCAAAAATTTACTCACTTCTATCATAGACGGCCCCTTAAACCATCATTTTGCCGTTTTTTAAGCATAATTTGAAAACTATTTGGAAGAAAAATGTGAAATTTCGGATTTCCATAAAGCAGGACTTAATAAATCTAAATCCATCAAAAAAATTGTATGTTGCAATTCATATTTTTTTTTTAATATTAATTTCATAATTCATATCATAAAATTATAAAAATTGCAAATTCAATGTATTTATGTTTGGGTATATTAGTATTATTGCTACACAAAAAGTTATCTCATTAGGAGGATAATTTCAGGAGATATAAATAAAAATATGAAAATGTAATTTAACATTAGAAGTACTAAATTTTGAATGTCTATAATTCAAAAATTTATCATTCGAATGACTTGAAATTTGGTTTCTAGGCATATTTTGAACCAAAGATTTGAAATATCTCGTTAAATTTGGGTACTGCCATTGAAAAAAACGAAATTAGAATTCGTTTTAATATGTATATGGCCCCCTAAGCAAATTTTATACACACTATTTAAAAGTAGACTTTATTTCCAATCGTCCGGTACCAGTAACTTTCGTCTACGATAATTTTTTGGGGAGTTAGTAGGGGGTGTTTACTTTTTTTTCTGCACGACTGTACATTCAGATAGTAAAATTGTGGAAGATTCCTTAGCACTTATCAATACTTGCATGAAAGAATTCATGTGGGGGAAATCATTTGAAAGTCTAAATGAATGTGCAGATGAACTGCAAATGTTTCTCTGCAAGCCTAAAATTTTTAAAACTTTGAAATTTGTTTCTCATGCTTTCAATAGTTTTCAAACATTCCTAAATGACTTCAAGGCATTAGTCGCAGCCTCTGAAAAAACAGAAAATGCAAATCTGATGGACAAACTTTTATCAAAAAGAAATATCTTCAGTATAATAGCTGATATAATTTCGGTACTTGCTACCATGTTAAAATGTATTCAGTTAACAGATCTTCTTCCTTGGGAGTAAATGTCTACTACTGATAATTCCAGTATATCGTATTTTATCAGTGACATCAAAGATATAGTGCAATATATGGATACACTGCATCCATACAGTGTCTTATTCTGGACAAAGCACAGAGCTTGAGATCATCAAAGCAACAAAATATTTATTCAATTTTGAATATCTGATTTTTCCACGTTCAGATTTGACAAACAAAATCTTGGATCTTTCCAATTTTTTAGAAATTCTGAATGTACTCCCTTGTGTTCCTCCCTCCAAAGAGGAAGGGAAGGAGCTGTATTTTGAATACACTGTATTTCTTGATTGGGTTTATGAAACTGTTGAAGAGTACCAGGAGAGTGAAACATATTTTCAAAATAAGACCATGTTAAAAAATGCTGTGAATACTTTAAAATCAGAGATCCTGAAATTAACCAATTTTCTAACTAAAATTTTGTCTATTTCAGTATCTGAAGCTATATGCGAATCATGGGGGTCTACAGTCGATAAAAAATTTTTTTAAAGGCCCAATACAGCTGATGGGAATGAAACGACCATTGGTGCAACAGACAAACATATGTTTATTTATACGAATGGACCTCGATCTGGACATATCTGTTAGGAAACTTGTTGTAAAAGCTGGCCTTATAACTATGTATGGACCAAATTTCCAAAGACACTTTCTTCATAAAAGTAATATGTCTAAATATCTCACTTCCAAAGTCAGTAACTTCTGTGTCAATGCCATGGTTCTAGAAATAAATCTTGCCTCCAGAATATGTTTCTTTTGTATGACAGTGTTTTACGAAACACATCTTCAGTATTTTCATAAAAGATGAAATTACATCCTTACATACGTATATAAACATTCTCCCTCCCTCCTTTTTTTTCCCCCCATTGCACTTGCAGAACATTTTTGATCATCTGAAATTCTGTTGCAGAACATTGCAAAGTATTCTGCTTTGGGGACAATTCAATAGCAAAGTGTGACCTTATGCATCAGAGTTCAGCAAAGTGTTTTCCTTAGTTGGTGCACTGCAAAGTGCCTCCATATCTCAGTGCACATAAAAGTACCTCTATATGTCTGTGCACAGTAAAGTGACTTCTTATGTGTAGCAGCACTGTCTTTGGTTATAAGATTCGGACTAAACACCTAATCATTGCTGCTCATTTCATATGTATTTAATGCCTAAGGATAGGGAGTATTGGTATGAGAATGCCGACATACGAAAAAAAAATTGATAGATTCTGGACAAAAGCTATTGCCATGAATCTTCACGAACTTCCATTATTGCTAAATTAATGCTTGTTAAATTGCCCGCCACTCGTATAATTAAACTAGTCCAAACGATTGTCAAATTCTGGAATAGAAAATGCCTAGTTTTGCCATTGTTTAGACAAACACGTATGTATAAACAGAGCCTGAGAATTGTATGTCACCACTCTCATATAAAGGCACCTTACATGAGGAAACAATTGATGGAGATTATCAAAAAATAATAATGTAGAATTCTGGACCACATTTTCAAACCTGACAAGTCTACAGCCTTTTGGGTGCCAGTATTTTAGTACAGAAAATTTTGTTTTGTTCGATAGAATTTTTGCAATTTAAAAGGATAACTCTATAAAAATTACAGGTATCCAAAAAGCCAGAGGCTTAGTAGCTCTGTACTTTAGGTCAGGATCCAAATGGATTTTTTGCTGTTGGCGAGATCAGATTGACCAATCAGCTGCCTGCATTTTGCCGGTATGAAGTAAACATTGAAAAGTTTGCAAAAATGCAAGCTTCTGATTGGCCAATCTCATTTCGCTAACAGCAAAAAATCTATCTAGATTCTGCCCAATATCCATGAAGAGTCAATACAAATTTTAATTCGTAGTCTGCATTTTGCTTCTTGACAATGGAGTCCTACAAAAAATAATTCTTGAATGTAGACTGTTGTGAATTATAGGTGAAAACTGGGAAATTGAGTTAGTAGCCAGTGGCCGGTAGACTCAGTTTCATTAGTGGCCACTTTTTAAAGTTAGTGGCCACTATAATGTTTCAAACTTTCTTGACATCTAGATAAACTAGAATTGCTGTATATATACATATTTTTCTATAAATCAGAGTTTTATACCAGCCAACTATTCATGATAAGTATAGGAAAGCAGTCAAAATTCAAGAAAATTACCTTAAAACGACAAAATCTGTTGTATTAATTTTTTAGAATATATTTTTGGATTATTTGTGTATGTTTATAAACACAATTATCAACCAAATTACTATTACTTTCTTTATATAAAAAATAACTAAATCAAAATTCCAACAGCTAGGTGTATACAATAATAATAATAATCAAATAAAACACAAAATGTTATTTAGATTTTATTTAATAAGTAAATGTGCTATTAACATACTACACAAATTACATACAGTTGAAATCTAAGCTGGTGAGTGTATTTCGCAGGATTAAACAGTATCTCTTGAAGAAAAATAATCTAACTCAGGGTTCGTACGGTCCTTGAAAGTGCTTAAAAGTCCTTAAATTTTTCAAAAGCAAATTTTGGTCCTTAAAAGTACTTATTTTTATGCAAAATTTGTAAAAAGTGCTTGAAAGTCCTTGAATTTTTTCTTTGAATTTCCAGAGATTTTTTTTCCATAACTGGTGAGAATGTGGCAGGAGTCGAAATATTGAAGATACTGCAATGTCCTTAAAATCTGCTTCCATCCAGTGGAAAAAAAAAAAGGAATAAATTATTTGAAATGCATGTGGAATCAAAACTGATGAATATATTTTGCAGAATTCTTGAAAAAAATAGAAATTTCATGTAAAAAATAAGTGAGGAGCTAGCATATGACGAAAAGTCGAAATATTGAAAATACAGCTAAATCGTTGAAATCTGCTTGCATCCGACAGGAAAAAGAATTAACCAGTTTGCTACTTAGGTGTAATCAAAGTAGAGATGCATATTTCCATGAAAAATGCTGTATTTCCGTTGGCGATCGTTAACAAAATTTAAAATCGCCACTTGGCGAGTGGCGACTAAAGTGGCGATCGATGGCCGATTTTTTAATCGCCACGTGGCGAGTGGCGACCGCTAATTTTCACCTATATTGTGAATACAATGTACTTGTTTAAAAAAACTATCATAAGTATTAAATGCTAATAAAATCAAATGATCACTTCGAATGAAATTACAAAGAATTTATTAAAAACTATTTGTTTAATAATTTTTGTAAATTATAATTTCTATGACAAATTAATTATTTATTCAGCAGATATTGAATTCAGGATGATTATGTACACTGGTTAACAAAAATTAAGGAAAAGTCACAAAATGCTAATTTTCAAATACGCGAACACTCAAAAGGAAATAATATAATTTGAGTAATTACTATTTCTACAACACAGCTAGCCCATATAACATCTCATTCAGGTCACACATGGTCATAAGTGTCAGTCACTACAATGAAGCAAAAAAATAGGAAATTCCATACATCTCATTATGAGTCTAAATGATCACTATATGTGACTCCACTGAGAAGTCAAAGTGACTGCTGGTTTGTGACGAGTCACCATGTGACTTTACAATGTAGTTACATTGTGTCTCTCATGTGACTGTCATTTGTAGACTCAATTTCAAAGTCATCGTGAACGCTGCATTGTGATAAGTCATCAAATAATGTCACATTAAAGTCACATGACTTTTCCCAAAAAGTCACAATGGTGACTTCACAGTAGACTCTCTGTCACCTGAAAGTCATCATTTGACTTTAATGTGACATTATTTGGTAACTTATCACAATGCAGCGTTACGATGACTTTGAAATTGAGTCTACAAATGACAGTCACGTGAGTCACAATGTAACTACATTGTAAAGTCTCATAATGACTCGTCACAAAGCAGCAGTCACATTGACTTCTCAGTGGAGTCACATATAGTGATCATTTGAGATTCATAATGAGATATATGGAATTTCCTATTTTTTCCTTCACCGTAGTGACTGTGACCATGTGTGACCTGAATGAGATGTTATATAGGCTAGCTCTGTTGCAGAGATAGTAATTACTCGAATTATATTATTTCTTTTTGAGTGTTCGCGCATTTGAAAATTAGCATTTTGTGACTTTTCCTTAATTTTTGATAACCAGTGTATTATAGTATAAATAACTAAAAAGTTGGAAATAAAATAAACTTTAAAAATATATATATATATATATATATTAAGACTTAAAAAAAAAAGCACTAAAGAATTAAACAATTCTTTAAAATTCTCTAATGAAGAAACGTTATCCAATACTTACCCATCGTATATCAGGTATCGGCATAAAAACGTTAAATTTAATATGTAGAATTTAATATCCATCAAACGTGGATTTTCTCTACATTATATTTTTTACAAGAGATTAATTTACATATTTATGATTTTAATTTACAAATATATACATGTAAGAAGTAATAAATTAATTTTTGAAGTTGGTGCCAAACCTTCACAATCGATAATGATTAAACAAATAATTTACTGAAGAAATAAAGCATTTTTTGACTTTGTATAATATTTTCCATCACCACTTTATTCATGGTAATAGGTACAATATATTCACGATTTTACTGTACTTAAGATAGTTTGGCACCAACTTCAAAAAGTAATTGATTACTTTTTTATATGTATATATTCGTAAATTAAATCATAAGTATGTAAATTAATCTCTTGTAAAAAATATTCTTTAGAAAATCCATGTTTGGTAGATATTAAATTCTACATATTATATTTAACATTTTTATGCTGATACATGATATCCGATGGGTAAGTATTGGATAATGTTTCTTCATTAGAGAATTTTAACGAATTATTTAATCCTTTTTAGAGCTTTTTTTGAAGTTGGTTAATTCTTTTTTTGAAAAATTCATTTTATTTTGGCCTCTATTTAATCATAAAATGCACATGTAATTCAAGGGTTAGAACATTTAACCCCAAAGCCAAACTGCAGAAAAACCTTTTGCTTTCCTTCTGCATATGTATTTAGAAATCCTCCCCCCCCCCTCCCCCCTCCCTCACACACACAGCCAGCCAACATTTGAGGAGAAAAGAAGGAGAAAAAATTTCAAAGAGGATGAAGATTTTAGATGAGTGATACTTGTATGAGATTTTAGATCAATCACTTTGCTACAAAATACATTTGAATCTCGATAATCCGGACATTCAAATTCTGGAAATCTCTAAAATCTGGGCATTTTTCTGATTTCAGTTTTATTAATTTTTTAAATAAGACTGCTGTATCTTTCATATTTCTCATCAAATGCAGTTAAATTCTTTCAACTATAAACACTAAATAAATAAACAGAGATATTGTGGTATATTTTTATAATGATTGACTGTTAGACTTTAATTATTACAAAAACTGGAAAGTTAAAAAATGGCATGGAAAAAGGAAAACTTTATACGTTGACTCGAAACTTCATATATTTTAATTCTAATAGAATCACTGAAGTACATATTTATAACTAAAGAAACATGCAATTTCATTTTCTTTTGATTGAACTAAAAAATACACACTTGATAATCACCAGGGCCGGCACTAGACATTCTGCCGCCTGAGGCAAGCATCATTTTGCCGCCCTTTATGATGCAATTGTTTTTCTCCATTACTCAAATGTTTTTTAGAATAGTAAATTAATATAACTAGAGATAGACCGTAAATTCATTTTCGTTATTGGGCCAAAAATATGAGTTTCATTGAAAATTTGTTTTCGGCGAAAATGCTGTCAAAAATTCGGCTGGACCGAAACTCAGCCGAAACTGAGTCATGGTAATCGTAAAATGAACCATTCAAGTGGAAAAGCATGGCAACCCGATTACAGAAGACCATTCGTAATATCATTCAATACTCCGTAACTTGGTAATATTTTTAAAACAGGGCAATTACCATGTTTAGAGAAATGTAAAATCTGAATGGGGGCAGTAAACGCTACAATTTTCAATGAACAATTTAAAAATATAAAGAAATGTACAAATTACACGATGTACATTTTTTTTTTTTTTTTTTTTTTACAGTAATTGTAAAAAAAAAATGTGATACTTCAGATATTAATATGATGAAATGATAAAAACATGTATCAATATATAGCTAAAAGCACATTTCAATAAATAACTGAAAACATATTTCATTTTTATGCCTGGGGCCATTTTTTAATTTTCCGGAAAACTTAATTTTTAGAGTTAAAACTTTTTGAATAAGTGTGCAGTATGTATAAAAAGAACTAGTTATCTGTAAATCAACCAATCTAAGAGAGCACGACAAAATGAAAGTGTCCTGGGCACAGAAACTTGCTAGTCGGGATCTGTATGTAAACATTTTATTTATATAGGCTAGATATTATATATATACCTTCTTTATATATAAAAAATCCTAATGAAACGAATTTATGAAATGGATATTACATGAAACAACTGAAATGTAATGAATTTATGAAACGATTCTATGAAACGCCTGATTAAACAACTGATTATGTTTTGCACCAATTTCTCCTAAAATATGAAATACTTTGTGATGAAATTAACACCAAAAATCGGTATGGATCCGCAGATCTCAAAACTGGTATTAGAATTTTTAAATTCAAATTAGTTTTCGAAATATTAATTTTTTTCTAATTTTAAATACTTTTTTTTTTTTAATGATGGCAACTCAAATTTTAATAAGATTTTCTTTTTTTCATATTTTAGTAAAGATTATTATTTTATACTAATTTGGCAACCAGTTTGGCCTTCCTTAAATGTATGCCAAAAACAATGCTTTTTTTTTTATATATTTCATTATCATTTTATTTAATACAAAACTTTCATTTAAAACTGAAAAGTTTAAAATTAATGGTTTTCACTTCTTTTTTTTAAACAAAACGAAAAGGAAAATGTTAGGCGCTGATGTCGTATACGCACCGGGATACCTAAATGGCACCAAAATGGTGTTATTTTTCCTGACATGGCATTTCGGCTATGGTTGCTTATTTATTAATAAGTGTTTATTTACATTTTCTTTTTATTAAAAAAAAATGCTATAAATTGTTTTGCTCTATAGTTATTTTTATTTATTATTTCATTTTAAAAATAATAGAAAATAATTTAAAAACACATTGGTAACTGGTATTCGAAAACAAGGTTTATGCCAAATTGTCGTAAAAAAAAAAATCATGCCAAACCCGATTAAATAATGCAACACATCATGACATTTAATTTCAAATTCAAAGCAATGTTTTAATGGTACTACTTAGTTATTCTGTCGAACAATTTCTCCAAACTATATAAATCGCCAAACCACTCCCCAAATTATACAAATTGACATAATTTTTATTTTAAATAACAAAAGAAAAAATTAGTGTAACATTAATAAAGATAAAACACCGAAATAAAAATCACTTGATGGCGTAAACACATGTAACTTCCTTACAGTCAAGTGAATGTGACATTTACGATCAACCATTAAAAATGCTAACTGGTGAGTTTAAAAAAAGCTATTGGCGAGATTTGCACACAGCTAACATAAAAGACCAAGAATTCTTTGCGATCATGGCAACTTTTATGTAGTTTTATTAAAAAAAATAACTTTTATTCTTTAATCAAAATGGAAACATTTCTTAAGAAAAGCGAAGGGTTGTAATTGTTTGTGGCAGTTACATGACTTGGACTATTATAAGTGAAATGATGGCGATAGAATCATATTTGGCGACTTATCGCCTGTGGCTGGCTAACATTAAAGTACCAAAATGGCCGCCTTGAATATAAAAAGCGAAGGCATCCGCCCAGTGTTGCCAGTCAGCTACTTTTTTTAAATTCATATTTCTTGCTTTGCACCACTTTTTTTAAAATAGTAAAATTTGCCTTATTTAACGACATATTAAGGAGAAAACGAGGGGAATTTTACCATTTCAGAAAAATGGTGCCCATCAAGAAATCTGAATTTTAAAAAAGTAGCCCACTGGCAACACTGCATCCACCCGTAACTGTTGATAATAGTCACATGACTTAGGCTATTATTATAGACATTGTTTTCAATTCTGAAAACAGCACGAAGAATAATATTTCCTTAAGATTAAAATTTATTTACACGTGACTATTAAAACAGAAAAAAAAAACCTTTTAAAATTACTATTAAATGAGCAAGTGTTAAAAGCAGGAAAGTATTGAAAATTATGTCTTGAAAATTGTATTTACAAGTGAATGTTAAAAGAGAAAGGAAACTTTAAAATAATAAATACATTATTATGCGTTTAACCCTTTCAGGGGCAAGGTACTTCTATTCATAAAATGTTGAAATCAGTGAATGGCACCAGAATTTACGAATTTCGAAATACGAAAATGCTCTTCACTTAATAAAAGGAAAATTTTCATTCCAATATTCTGGTGCCAATGTGGCATTTATGAATTAAAATTAAGTGGTCTAAAAATGAACCACCACCCTTGAAGGGGTTAAAGCAGTAAATTGTATTATGTCAATCGTTTTATAATGCTGTTAAAAAATCCGGGAGGCAAAGACTTTTACTTAATTCATTTTATTTTAGCTTCCTTTCAAATGTTTAACTGGTCTTCTTTAATCAAACACGAAAACAACCATTGGATGTCTTGACAGCAACTGATTCGGCCTTAAATTTTCGCAATCAAAGGGAACTGAATAGAAACCCGTTTACAGGGAGATCGCTATAAGTTTTTTCATTATAATACAATCTTCTCTAATCTTTTTAATACCGATCAAATTGGCATACTTTTAGATTCTGCAGTGTCTGAACAGGGGTTGGCGAGTGCAGCTTGCAGGGGCAGAGCCCCCTGCTATATATATATATTAAATACAATTTATATGTAAAATATAAAATTTTTTGTGTAAATTTTCATTTGTTTCTAATAAAAAATATATAAATCGCTTCTTTATAAAAACATTGTATAAAGATTAAAATAATTGCTATTATATATGAAGCAATCAATAGGTTGCCACAAAATATGTATATTTTGCCTGTACTGAAAAAGTACTCTTTTTGTTTTATTATTATTATCATCTGAATAAATTAAATTGTCCATGAATCAGTTAACTAATTAGAGTACAGCAAGTATAGTTTTATCTCGTATTTATCAAGGAGGATCGTTAAAATAAAACGATAAATAACTTGAAAATGATAAATGCATACGCAAAAGAAAAAAAAAAAAGAGCTATGATTTTTATATTTTTAAAAAACACTAAAAATAAAAATTGATTATAAATTAATATTTATTTACGATAAGCATCATTTTTTAAAAGCTACTTTACCTAAAACCATTTTAAAAGGAAAATTGTAATCGATGGAAAATTCAAAAATTGTCGCCAATTGACGCAGAACAAGAGATATATTTCCAAATAGCTGTAATACGGCTTTTTTTTTTTTTTTTTGCATTCTTTTTTATATGGTGAAAATAGAATATTTGTGAAATTGATTTTTCATCTTTGTTAGAAATTATATGATTTTGTGGAAATGTAAGTTTGATTATTTGGATATACAGTGGGTGATCGGTTAACGAACAGATCGGTTAATGAATACTTTTGAGTGAGATTTTTATGTTCGGATAACAAACACTTTCGCGAAAGAATTTTCTGTTCGGTTACGAATACCTCGCGAAACAAAGCCAAGAAGAAGCAATGCTATGTTTCAGTTTTCCAGAGCTGTATCGACTCAGAAAAAGAAAACATTTTAACAGTTGTATATTTATGGCCTAATTAGTTTATGGGCTATCGAGAGTTTGGGTCTTGCATTTTAGGTCCTCCAAATTTGAATGAACAGATTAAAAACATTAAATTATATATTTTGTGTCCTTTTTTAAACGAATATCTTTTATTGGAAAATTTTCATTCTAATTGAAATGTAGCTCCTAAATTATTAACAAACTCTAAGCTCCACTTGACCTTTATCGGGTCCTACAATAAATATTATCGTTTAGGGGAACTAATAGAACTTTTGATAGGTAAAGTGATATGGTTTAATGTGATATAGAGTGATATGGTTTAATGCTGCAGTCAACCTGAAGTATGAAATACAGTAGAACTCTGCTAATCCGAACTAATTGGGACCGGTGCCTGTTTGGATTACAAAAAAATTGGATTACCCGAAATTCTGATAAAATTTGAAAAGAAAAAGATGCGTGCTAAAAAAAAGTAAGTTATAAGTACTCAGTAGTACAGTAAACATCCCGTAATCTGGTATCCTAAGGTCTGGCATGCTGGATAATCCGGAATGACTTTCAGAAAAAAATAGTATTTCTTGTTTAATCACTCCTGATGTTTATAATAATCCAATGGAACTTCAGAATCTTGAATTACATAACCCATTACAAATGGTTCAAAATCGCGAATCTATATAGCCCAGTCACCACGTCGACTAGGGGTGAAGAAAAAAACATAGCTGTAGATAATTTGTGAAATCAAACTTTTGAAAGGAAAAATAAATTTTTATCGTATGAATTAAATAATGCATTTTAGAAAATAATTTTATATTGACTGGCACACAAATTGATATTCGAGATTTTTTTTAAGTGACTCCGAGTAGGCCTACAGTGAACATTTTCATTTTATATTTGCGTACATATGTTGTACTTTTTCATTATTGAGTATTTTTTTAAATTCTATTCAAGCTGTTTAAAGAATAAAAAGCAAGCTTTACTGCCATTTTTTGTTTAATTCTAACTTCTACACGTTTTTCCTGACATTATTCCTATAATCCGAAAAATTTCGTAATCCGGTATGCAGTCCAGTAATTTTCAAAAATAAAATCTGTTCGGATTAGCGGGGTTCTACTGTATTTTTTCTTTTAACTTGTACAACATCTGTGTAATCGTAGTATGCGACTCGCTACAGGCAATTAATGAAAAAAAAATTCACAATCGAAAGACTGCAAGTAAAATAATGAAATACATACTAAAAGCACGGAACTCTACAACATTATGAGAATTTGTTTTGGTTTGCATGCATCTGGCGCCGTCTCCCTTTGGGAATTCTGCTGATTTCAAGAGTCAAGACAATCTTTGAAAAGAAAAAAAAAAAAAAGCATGAAATACTTTGTTTTATTTGTGTCGTTTTAATCCATTTTCCATAACAAAGATTATGAACTATTGGATTATCATTCGGTTGCAATTATCTGAAATGTACTCCGTATTTTTATTCTAAAATGAGATAAAAAAAAAAATTTTTTTTAATTTGCACATACAATGGTAATGAATTATATGTTCAATATATCTGAGGTAAATGCCGCTCTTTATGCGTGCACCCTGAGGCGGCTGATAATCACTATTCCTTCTCCAACAGAGTGATCAACCTAGTGACACATTGTCCTATGACCTTGGTACACACATTTGCTGATCTCGATGTGTTGTTCATTCCAGTTTTGTTTCTTTTAAAAGAACTTAAAATGCAGTTGGAAAATAAGAAAACAAGATGAGTGATCTTTTGACAAAATTCTTTTTTGTTCTCTTCCTGCAATCCTTTGCAAAATTTGATTTTTTTTTTTTTTTTTTTTTTTCCCAGTCTGCAATCGTTTGACAAAATTGGCAATTTTTTTCTGCGATTGATTGGCAAAATTGATTTTTTTGGGTGATCGTTTGTTGAAATTTGCAATATTTTTCTGTGACAGACTGACAAAATATGCCATTTTTTTCTCACTTTTTGACGTAATTTGTGCTATTTTTCCTTTATCGTTTATCAAAACTGTTTTTTTTTTTTTTTTTTGCCCTTCAACTTATGACAATTTGCGATTTTTCTCAGCAAATGATAGACAAATTTGAATTTTCTCTCCCTTTTATAGATTATTGGAATTAGCAACACTTTACTGCGATCAGTTGAAAAAAAAAAATCTCTAATTGTTCCGTAGATATGTGACAAAATTCACGATATTTTTTTCCATGATTGCTTGAAGAAATTCTCTAAATATATTCTCGGAAGAATTGTGCACTTTTACATGTTATTTCAAAGAACATCCTTCCTCCCCCCCCTTCATGAAACTCTAGAAATAACCAATTTTAACTAATTTTTCAACTACATTTCAGCAGTGAAATTACGCTTGAAATTATTGAATATTAATGATGTGAATTATCACATTGCTACAAAGCGTAAACCAACTTAGTGAAAAATGTCCAAGCCGGAAATCGAACCCGGGTCCCTGGAATAGATCTCCAGTGCTCTACCACTAAACCACAAGGACGATGTCCAGCTTGGCATTTCTCACTTATATAAGTCGGTAAGGCTGCAACTGCAGCACAAGATAGAGAAGTTTTCATGAGCACACATTCTAGTGGCGTAACATGAGACGCAAATAAACCCAGCATCGGTGAATATACAATTTTAATTAATTTTTCAACTACATTTCAGCAGTGAAATTACGCTTGAAATTATTGAATATTAATGATGTGAATTATCACATTGCTACAAAGCGTAAACCAACTTAGTGAAAAATGTCCAAGCCGGAAATCGAACCCGGGTCCCTGGAATAGATCTCCAGTGCTCTACCACTAAACCACAAGGACGATGTCCAGCTTGGCATTTCTCACTTATATAAGCCGGTAAGGCTGCAACTGCAGCACAAGATAGAGAAGTCTTCATGAGCACACATTCTAGTGGCGTAACATGAGACGCAAATAAACCCAGCATCGGTGAATATACAATTTTAATTAATTTTTCAACTACATTTCAGCAGTAAAATTACGCTTGAAAATATTGAATAATGTGTGCTCATGAAGACTTCTCCATCTTGTGCTGCAGTAGCAGCCTTACCGACTTATATAAGTGAGAAATGCCAAGCTGGACATCGTCCTTGTGGTTTAGTGGTAGAGCACTGGAGATCTATTCCAGGGACCCGGGTTCGATTTCCGGCTTGGACATTTTTCACTAAGTTGGTTTACGCTTTGTAGCAATGTGATAATTCACATCATTAATATTCAATAATTTCAAGCGTAATTTCACTGCTGAAATGTAGTTGAAAAATTAATTAAAATTGTATATTCACCGATGCTGGGTTTATTTGCGTCTCATGTTATGCCACTAGAATGTGTGCTCATGAAGACTTCTCTATCTTGTGCTGCAGTTGCAGCCTTACTGACTTATATAAGTGAGAAATGCCAAGCTGGACATCGTCCTTGTGGTTTAGTGGTAGAGCATTGGAGATCTATTCCAGGGACCCGGGTTCGATTCCCTGCTTGGACATTTTTCACTAAGTTGGTTTACGCTTTGTAGCAATGTGATAATTCACATCATTAATATTCTAGAAATAACCTTGACTAAAGACCTTGAGACACTAAACCTTCTCAGATAAAGAATTTGTGATGTAACTACACGATTTCCCCAATTATTTAACATCCATTAAGAGGATTTTATGCAAGAAGTTTTCTTTTCCAGATTTTCTTTTTTTTTTTTTTTTTTCTTTTTTTTTTTTTTTTTTTTTTTGAGTATTCTTTTTGTCAGATTTTTTGGACTGGTGGCCAATAATTAATTTTCGGAACTGAATGACTAAAATTTTTGGGAAAATTTGGAATAAAATCACTTCTGTATTATGTATTGTGTTTTAATATGTATATTTAATTTCAGCATAAGTGTTATGTTTTAGTATATCATTCCTATTTTATAACTTAATTTGGCAATTTGATCATCGTTTATTTGCACTAGAGGGAAAAAATGCATTTTGTATGTCATTATATTGCCATGAAAATTTTTTTTAACAAACCTCCAAAATCTAGAAAATCCGAAATCGCCACGGTCATTCCGATTCTGAATTTTCGAGATTAAACTGTAAGAAGAAATAGGGCAGGATTTTTTTACAAACTAAATTTAAGGATTTTAAACTTTGCAGGGTGGGGGTCAGAGCAGAAATAAGAACTTTTGTAGAAAGGGGGTGTAATTTAAATAATAGATTATTTGTTATTAGCGAGCAACAAATAGAACAGTAGAATTATGATTTCTATGATTTTAAATGTTTTGTGCTGAGGAGGGGGAGATAGAGCAGAGAAAGAAAGCAGACATTTCATGCAGAGGTGTGGGGTGCAGTAATATTATGTGAAAATATGTAGAAATCTGTCAAAATATTCCCTTAGATTTTGAAATAAATTTTTTCCCTCAAAAAAAATTGTGAAAGGAAGGGGGGGGGGGGGGTTACAATTGGGATTTTATGGTAATGTTTATTGTAGTTTAACAGATTGATGATGTTTAGATGCAAGTTAGTGGAATGTTTTTGTTCGACCCGTAAACCGGGACTGGTCTAAAATTATTAAAATTGTAGCAGAGTTTAGAAAGGTACATTACTTTGCCATTTGTAGGAAATTAACGTTTATTTTAAAACGAAAAATATGACTTGATAAATAAATACAGTTATTGAACAAAACATAATTTAAATGAAAAGTAATTATGATAAAAGAAGATTGACAAATAGCATTCAGTAGCTGTAAGCATGATATAAAGATGAACAGTTTCTAACATACAGTCAGCATTCAAATAATATATTTCATAGGTCGACATTTACTTTAAATTACGAAGAAAAACAACTCATGTTTTTTACTTTATGTTGAACACAAGATATGACCTCAGATAAATAGCACATGTTTTCGTAGACTATAATAACTTCTAATATAAATGATGATGAATTCCATGAAGTGTAAGATAAATGAAGACATGAAAACAGGATCAAAATATGACAAAAGAGTTCCGAAAAATATGTCGCTATTATGAACTATCATTGCTTTAGCAAAAAGAAAATTCATTCATTACTCATTCATTACTCAAAAGTCATTCATTACTCTTCTCATATTTCCAAAAATGTAAACACTGCTTAAATGTAGATTCAATTGGTTTCAAATGCACCTTCATTACACAACTATAACCATCTTCTATATAGAAAACAAACTTTCATATTAAAGCTAGAAGCTATGTATAAATACGAAACACAGTATTGAAATATATCATGCAAAAGTCACAAATAAAAGAATAACTTTCAAATTGATGAATAAATTACTGAAGCACAACACCGAACACACATAGCTTAACTGCACTCAGAACAAACTAAACATTGAAGAACTAAAGTTATCGCTAAGAACTGAGCTCCAAAAACATTAGCTGTAAACATTAGCGATATCAGCCGAGGGGGAAAAAAACCTTCGATACTATCGACAATTCACGGCCTTTTAAATATCCTCTCCAGACGCTGGCACATGTTTAACCAGAAACGCCTTCTTCTGAGAAACGATCTTTCCCCGATCTGCTGAGTTGAGCCTTACATACCTTACAGAGAAAGCAAGAGGATAGCACAATCTTAAGATGCAATAAGCGATTGGAAAAATGCATTACTCTGTGACTGTATGGAAATACCAGAACTGGATGAACTGCCAATCCTGATGATAAACTTTTATCGATATTCAGTCTAATTGTAAATGAATAATTAACGATGTATACGTGGAGGTTCAAAAACGAAACAAGATATGGATATTTTAGAAATATTAATGAAATAAACGAAACTAATAACCAAAAAGAAAACCTGGTTATTATAATGGACTTCTGTTAGAAGGAAGTGTAAAGGAAATAAGGAAAAGTAAAGGGATAAAGGTGAGTACCATTTCAGTTTGTATGAGTTTCAAGGAAAACAGGGCTGACAGTTTTGTCATTATATTTTTATCAATAGGGAAACTAGCTCTGGTTATCATACCTATGTACCTACTCATCCCCCCCCCCCCCCTCTCACACACACACACACATATAAAATGAATTTGTTTTTAAATCTACTTGTACTGATTTACATCACCATATATTGTTTTATTTCTTTAATATTTATTTCAGGTTGTTTATTTTTAAATCTGATTATATTGAATTTTCCCAAGATATATTTTTATTTTACTTTTAAATAAGTTAGGATTACATCAGCTAAATACGTTTTCCATTGCATTTGCAATGCTCTGCTAATTCTTAAACACTTTTTAATGTAATGTACTTCAAAAGGATCCTTTGCTGTGAATTTCAAAATTTTTTGTTTAACTCAGAATCATCCCTGCTTTTAATCCTCCTTCAAATATCAAGTATTTTTTAATAAGTTTTGCTTAAAAATTATAATATTGGAATATATTTTTGTCCAGCACAAAACTTTCCAAATTACCATGATATAAACATGTTACTAAGTTATATCCTATACTCAACTTTTCCGTGTTGTGTATATATGTTAAATTTATAGAAAGAGATATAAAAGTGTGTTATAGTAATTAACTATTTATGCAGCTTCTGGCATTTTGTCAAAATTTCAACTGTATGTTGCACATGTTGCTGGCTGGTAAAATATATCCTTAGCTGTTAAGCTTTTCTTAATTCCCCATCCCTGGATGAAGAAGAAAAAAAAATGTAAAGGCCATTGTGCAAGTTTGTTGTTTAATTTCAATGTTATTGTTTATGTAGTTTTTTTGCGATTCTTAATATTTTTACTTACTTATACATTTAAAGTTGCATTTCATTTAAATCTTAGTGATGGATTACCTCTGGCAACATTTTGGATATTTTCAAATTAATCCACATTCATCACTGTTAAAGATAGTTAATCCATTTTTAAATTGTGCAAAAACTTGTAAAACTAGCAAATGACAGTAATTTGAAAGATCATCTGATTAGATGACAGTGATATAATTTTTGTAATTTTAGTTTTAATATCAATGAAATATTATCCCTGCTCGGATACAATACAGTAGACTCCTTCAAATCCGCAACCCTAAAATCTGCAAATGCCTGAAATCCACACATCGCAGATGTAAACGATGAAACTTTAAATTCAGATGTAGGAACAAAATTACAGAATTTTTTCTGTTTTTATATCATTCCATTTGTATTTTAATATGCAATTAGTTCTGTATAATATAATTGAACTCATGGTTTTTTTCATGAAAAAAAGTACAATTTATTTCTGGGGGGGGGGGGGGGGGGGAATCAGCAATATCTTTTTGGTAATCACAATCTTTTTACCAAATCTTTTTATGTATTAATCAAGATTTCTTGGTTATTAAGACTGGCTAAATCTGAAATAAAACTTCCATACCAGTGATGCCGCTGTACTTGAAAAAACCTGGGTCCCCGGGACCCAGGATTTTCAAAAATCTGGGTCCTTTTTTTACAAAAGCGGGTCCCCATCAATAATAATTTATATTTTAAAGGAATAAATGAAACTTGTTTATTTGGAAAAGATAAATGAAATGCATTAATTATTGTTTTAATAATAATTAAATAATGAATTAAAACCAGTATTATTTGCACTCAAATAAGATATTTCTAAAAAATATTAAGAGAAATTTTCTTTACTTTTTTAAAAGTAAAAATGCAAGATACAATTTCAATTGTAAAATAATGTTTATTTGAGAGTAGAAGATACCAAGTTACACTAATGTTTGCGTCTCTTTTAAAAGAGGGAGAGACGGTTTTATTGAAAAAGATATTTTTGCTGAAAAAACGAATACTTATGTTAAGTAAAGGTGTACTTTTTGTTGAATGAATGGGTGCTTTCATTATACTTTCCATTGAATTATTTGTCAGCATAGATCTGTGCTGGAATCAGACATTTTCCTTGGAAGGGAAATTTAGATCTAAATCATTAATAAGCATTAAATCCTAAATGTTCTGAAGGCGGGGAGACATTTCAATGCAGTAAGAAGGAGGGGGGGGGGGTTCACTGGTCCACCTACTGAATACATTATCAAAAGTACACTGAAATCATGCTGTATTTTTAAGAATCTCCTTAAAAAAAAAATTAAATCCCATTTTATGAATTTTCTACCTATAAGTTTAGTTTGCACATCTTTTTTGGTGCTTTGACTAAATTCGCGTTTTTACCGCGTTACTTTGACGAAATTCGCGTTTTTTCCGCGATCCTTTTGTCGAAATTCGCTATTGTTCGTGAACCCGTCACGAAAATCGTGTTTTTTCCGCGATACTCTGACGAAATTCGCTACTTTTTAGCGATCTTTTGACGAAATACACTATTTTGTCTGGGGCCCTTTTACAAAAAAAACGTTTTTTCCGCGATATTTTGATGAAATTTGTGCTTTTTTGCGATCCTTTGAAGAAAATCTGTTTTTTTACGCAATTTTTTGACGACATTCGCTATTTTTTCGCGATTTTTTGACGAAAATCGGGTTTTTTACGCAATATTTTTAAAAAATTCAGTTTTTTTCGCGATCCTTTGACAAAATTCGGCTTTTTTCCGCGATTTTTTGACGAAATTCGCTATTTTTTCGCGATCTTTTGACGAAATACAATATTTTGTCTCAGCCCTTTTATGAAAATAGCGTTTTTTTTTTCACGATATTTTGATGAAATTTGAGTTTTTTGATCGCGAAATTTGAGTTTTTTCGCGATCTTTTGATGAAAATTGACTTTTTTACGCTATTTTTTGACGAAATACGCTATTTTTTCGCGATCCTTTGACGAAAATCGGCTTTTTTCCGCGATATTTTGATGAAATTTGTGTTTTTTTTTTTTGCGATCCTTTGACAAAATTTGACTTTTTCCGCGATTTTTTGACGAAATTCGCTATTTTTCCGCGATCTTTTAACAATATACGATAATTTGTCGCGCCCTTTTACGAAAATCGCGTTTTTTTTCGCAATATTTTGATGAAATTTGCGCACATTTCCGCGCGTTTTTGACAAAATTCGCTTTTTTTTTTTTTCGCGATTCTTTGACGAAAATCGGCCATTTTCTGCGATTTTTTGACGAAGTTACGCGTCCCACGGGACGCGTAAGAGCTATTTTTTTGCATCCCGTCTCCGATTTTTCACGTAATTTACGCGCTATAGCGCGTCCGCGGCATCCCTGCATACTTTGATTTTTATGTGAATTAATAGGGTACCATTATAAGGCAAGTTTCATTCAATAATTCAAGGAAAATGTATCTTATCTTTATTATGCAGATTTAATTATACACTATCAATTATTTACTTTTAATAATTCAATCACTTTTAAAATTATATTACCTATCATTTTCGCTTATTACTTAATTATTTTAATATTTTACTATATTGCAAGGATTCTTTATAATTTTGATTGATTACATTCAAATTACTGTTTAAAAAAAGTGTAAACAAAAACAAAGCAATGACCAGAAATCTGTACAACCTCTGGTCCCAAGCTGTGCGGATTTGAGGGAGTCTACTGTATTTTAAATTGTCATTTTCCCTCTTGTTGATAATTTATTAAAGTTAATTTCAGATTCATCAGAAGTTTATTAACTTTAGAAATTCATCAAAAAGGAACACATGGTAATTTAAAAAAGTTTCCATTAATAGAGTTGGGTTTTCTTAACAACAAATAATAAAGGTTCCAGAAGTTACTGATAAAGGATGCTGAGGAGAAATATATGAAGCAGATTGATGCAATTTAGGTTTTCAGTAAGACTAAACAGAAAGACAGTAAGGTTAGTTGGGGCAACTGGGACATGATTTTACAATGTGATTCTGGAGCTTCTGACAATTCAGCTTCAAAAAGCTAATGTTCATTTGAATTAAAGTTTGAACTTCTGTAAATGTGTTCAGTTGTGTTCCCTCTATCAGACAGAAATGCTCAAAATTACATTTTAATATTTAAAAATATGCATATTTCATCTTTTTCCTCATGGGTCCAGCTGCCCCAAAAAATGAAGTAACTGGACCAGGGGGGTCTATGTTCCACACACGTTTATATTTTTTCATATCGGATATCAGGTCCTGTTTGAAAAAGTGTAACCAACTTAAAAAAATTTAAACCAGGCAGATCATGTAAATTATATGTCAATAAACAGCATTGTAAGGAAAACCTTTGCTGTCAGTGTGCCTAAAAAAAAGCACTAAAAGTGAAAATATTAGATTTATTTAAAATAAAAATATAAAACTAAAGTACTTATGTACTTTAGTATAGATAATAAGTAAAGTCACATGGGTATTTTAAGGAAAAAAATAGCAAGGTAAATCTGTGAACAAAAGGCTACGTAAGTACTTAATCTTTATCCAGGGGTCGCATTATATAGGGAAAATTTTATTGTTCCTTAAAGAAAGATGCGATGAAGATATTATTTTCAAAATAGTGGTAGGGACGATAAAAGATTCCCTATAGCATAGCTGCCAACTTTTACGCTTTCCTCTTACCACTAAAACATTATAGTAAATGATGTCTTATTTAATCGTCGAAATCTTATGATTAAACAAAACGAAAATCTCTATTAAATTTTAATGGTAGCAAGAAAGCGTAAAAATTGGCAGCTATGCCTATAGAATGCGACCCCTGTGTATAGTACAATTTCAAAGTCTGGCTTTCAGGGGCAAGGTACTTGCATTCGTAAAATGTTGAAATAATTTAATGACACCAATATTTACAAGAGAATCTATCTGAAAACAAGTAAAAGTATATTTTTGCATACTTAATAAAGGTTAAATTTTAATTATAAAATTCAGGTGCCAATGTGGCGATTAGGAATTAAAATTAAGTGATGCCATAACGGCATCACTGCCTCTCAAGGGATCAAGAAATTTGGTTTGATACCACTCAATATGCTTTTTTTAAACTTCATTACGTTATTTTAATAAGGTATTCTATCATTTTCTTTATTGTGATCAAAAACCAATGGAGAAATTTACTTCCCGTAGTAAGAGAAACACAAAAAAATTATTCAACTATTGGGGTAACTGGATCCAGCATGTCCCAGTTACCCCGTTCTTGAAACATTTATGGGGTAACTGAGACACCAGGCTTACATTTAAAACATGAAGTAAATATGTATAGATACTAGTAGATAATAGTAGATAGATAATAATATTAATGTAGTAATATGTCTAATCTTTAAAAAAAAAAAGATTGTTTAATAAAAGTACTTACAGTATTTAAATAAAAATCCGAGGAAGTTCAACCATATTGACGTTTAAAAAAAAATATATATATATATTTTTGACAACCTATCACAGCAAAGTGAGAGTTATGATTGTGTTGATACACGTTGTTTTAGGAAGTAGAGATAAAGGGGCATTGCTCACAAAAGCTAAAACTTAAAAAATCCAACAGTTTTTTTATAAAATAGCCTATGGCCCAGTTACCTCGTGGTTCCAGTTACCCCAACAAACCTTAACAGAACTCTGCATGTAGATTTATTCAAGCAACAAATGTTCAACAGGGTCCTTAACCACATGTTATTGAAACAACCGAGGCAAATCACACTTGTTAGTTGAGCAGGGTTGGCAAAAAAAAAAACCTGGGTTTTTTTGGTGTTTTGATATTTTTCCAGGGTTTTGGGCTTGGAATAAGGAATTTATTGGAAGAGAAACTGCTACCTTTTACCTCGTCGTTGCCACCGATTTTGACTACCTTGGCACGAGCAGGGGGATAGCCTGGTGTGATTATCACTGTTTGACTTTTTTTTTTTCTCTTAACATTTGCTTTTTTTTGTTTAAATGTTTATGCAAGAATTGTATTAGTTCATCAGATAGAGTTCAGTTCGCACACTGGGTCGGCAGATTGTAGAAGGATTAAGATATTTTAATGTTTCCTAGTGATTCATTCTAAATGTTTGTAAAATTATATTCTGTTTCATAGAATGAGTTAAAAAATTTTTGAACTAATATTAAAATGCTGAAGAATTCTTAAAAATAGTTAAATTCATTGATTTATCTATTTATTTTTCTGTTGAAGTGATGCATTTTTTAAATTCTAGTAATACTTTTATCTTTTTGCTACTTGCTTAAACAGAAACATTTAATGCTTCATTCAAGTTGCATTACAGATTAAATATTTTAGCTTTAGTAGCTCAATTATTGATCAAAAGTACATTTATGGGGGGAAATAATCATAATTTTTTTTTTTTTCCAAGTAATAGTTGCTTATAAATTGAGAAAAAAAAAAGTATGGATCTTATATATATTAGAGTGCGTGTTCTTGGGGGGGGGGAACCTTAATAATTCAGTTAGAAAATAATTATTAATTTGTGTATCAAAGTTACAAGAATTCTAATTCACTATAATTTTTAATGAATGGTTGTAATTATTAAATTATATTCTAGTTTTTTTAATACTAAATTAATCAAAATTATGTAACTAAAGTCAGTCATATTTCCAATGACTCCACCAGTGGCTGAGAGGTTCTGCTCTCAAAGCTTGTAGACGAGAGGGGCTGGGTTTGAACCTAATTGCACACGTCGGCCTAACCGTTCAGAGTTTTCCATGGTTTTCTTTGAACCTTGGGAAACCTTGCGTAAATACGGGTTTCCTTTAGAAAGACCACCCCTAGGGCATATATCCGTTGTGCAGATAATCGCCCATCATAAACACCAGCGCCATATTTCCACCTGTTTGTAATAACAAAAGTAAATCAAAAACCCAAAATTTCAGTAATGAACAACCTACAGAAATAGACAATTGCTTTTATAGTTTTATTTAGAACCAACACTTAATGAAACTATACCAGTTAAATAAAATACTACTTTTCAAATAAATTTAACAATTGGGATATGAATAACTAATAAGATATTTATAAGATTAATTAGTTATTAAAGTTAATTCTTAATTGCTTTATCAAGGGATTAATATTTAAATTATTTTAGATGGGTTATTTAAAATACTGAATTCCAGAGAATTATAGTTATCAAATTGAGTCAATGACAGGGTTTAGAAAGGCTATTAAATTTAAATTCACAAGGTAAACTATTGAAGTATCAGCAGGGGTGGGAAAATGCATTATTTTACTCGCCACTGGCGAGTGAATTTTCTGAAAGGGCGAGTGACTTTTTAGGTAGTCTTGAAAACTGCAAACTATAGAGGTGTACCAAAAACGTTTTTTATTGTAGTAGTTAGCTATATTTTTCAACTTTCCTAATTACTGCGATGTAAACATGGTACGAAGTTCTATTTTATATTAAATTTCATCTCTTGTCTATATTTCTGAATTTTATAGGGAAAAAAATGCATTATAGTAATAGTATCCAACTATTTTGAGTTGCGTAATTTTGTCAAATATTTTCAACTGTACGTTGAATTTTACTGGCTGGTGAAATAAATCTTTGGCTGGTAAGATTTTCTGGAAATTCCCACCCCTCAGTATCAGTATATGGAACCTGCTACATTTTTAAAAGTGAATTAAAAAAAGAAAATAACTACTTAGAATAATTAGTAACACATATGAACTAGGGCTGGAATTTTATTTTACCCCCCCCCCCCCCCTCCCCATCTGGTTTTTTCATCTATTGCTATTAACTATGAAATAATTGTTGGGAAGTATATTAATCTTGATACTTTTTCAGGTTAATTTCTGTAAAGTAGGCTTATTGTAATCACTTTGTTTATATTGTCATCACAAATGGTCAACAAATAATTGCTTATAAATGGAAAATAAATAAAAGTATGGAACTTTCTGAAAATTAAAAAAATTACCTTTGTCTAAATTTTTTCTTCTTAAAAACATCAAAACACATTATTTGCCACTTTCATAAATTATTTTCAATTTTATTAAAAACATACTAATGAAACAAAATAGTAATTTTCTGCAAGTTGAGGTAAAATAAAATTGTATAACTTTTTCTGCCTTCTTTGATGATGCCTATTATATTAAAGTTTGGGCAAAATCTGAACCATTCAATGAATTTTCGTTTAAATCTAATGTAGTGGATCTTGGTCCTTTAGAATGGTGTGGTGGTGGTGTTATTTATGACAGCCGATTATTTGCATGAGAGATATAGGCCCAAGGGAGAGTGCCCTGCATGGGGGGGGGGGGGGGGGTTATTTCTAATGAAATCTAACCCGTATTTACGCAGGGTTATCCAAGGTTCCATGGAAAACTCTGAACAATTGGCACAATTGGGTTTGAACGCAGCACGAGAGCAGAACCTCTCGGCCACTTGTGGGGCCCCTTTAGAATGGTGGAAGGTACCTATTACAATTATCAAAAAGGCCGATACTAAAAATCTTTTAGAATTCGTGATCAAATAGCTTTTTACTGCAATATTCATCTGCTTTAGTGGGACAAATGTTTCTGCCTTTGGTTTGGTACATTTGAAAATTAGGAATCAATTGATAACACTGCTAAACTCGTTTTTCTGTACCAGCACTTCAACAAAACAAAACATCTTAGTTTGTTTTCATATTTGTTTAAAATTTTTATGTCCTGCCATTATTTTTATTTTAACTAAAATACTTAAGGTTAAATTTTTGACATCTGATTTGTAGCTTTGTGTAATAAAGATTTTTCCATAGCCTAAAATGTTATCTTTTAATAATTTATGTAAATTGTGTAATATTATTAATATATATTGGTAGTACTTATAACATAGATGTATGTGTGTGTGTATAATTTTTATTTTAAAAATTATGAGAAAGTCATAAAACAATACTGTGTGTGATTCTTTAAAAAAAAAAAAAAAAAAAAAATCCGATTTAAATAAAAAAAAAAAAATATTTTTTATTTTTATTAAAAAAAAATCATGAACCCTGTTGAAAAATGAAAAATACTATTCCACTTCATAATTTTTTAATAAGAGCACCTGCAATTTTTATGCATTTATGAATTAAAATGAAATCAAGAGTGTGTCAAATAAATGTCCAGTTTGAATTTGAGAACAACCTCAACGTAAGAGGGGGGGAAAAAAAAAAAAAAAAAAAAAAAGATCTCCTTAAATATAAAAATTTAATCTTTATGATGATTTTTGTAAATCTTTTCTCAGGATACAAAGTTTATAAAACCATAATTATAATAAATTATCGTTTCCTAATTGAATTAGTTATTGCATGTTTTTTAACTTTGAAAATAGGGAGGTAAACTGGTAAAATAACTGGTAAAATGTATAAAATTAATAGGTTCATTAAAAAAAAAGTGCTAATTTTTATTTATTATTATTAATTATATCAATATTTTATTCGTTTAGTTTTAAAATTTGGGATGCTTTTAAAGACGTTTTATGACTAGAAATTTTGAAAAGTAAAAATAATTAAAATTGTTTCTCTGTCTGTTACAAATAAAATTTTAATTTAAATAGTCAATTATTTAGTTTCGTTTTATTAGGTTCTTATTCAATAGAATTCCGTTAACTACTACTAATTAGCAGTATTTTAAAAAAATTATTTGGATATTTTCTTATTTGATTTGTTGATTAATATGTTATGGTAAGTAGTTGAATTGTTCTTATCAGTTAATGCCATATTCACATTTACTTATTTTTAATTATTATTTATAAATATTTTTATCTGTTTAAAAGAAAAATATATACAATGTACTTTGTCTAAATTGAGACAAAATTACTTTGTTTAGATTTTCATTAATGTTATCAGTTTTTTTAAAGTCTGATTTTGTTACACCCTGATTTTTAAATATGTCTAAAGAAACTAATATTATGGATAGTCTATCTTCAATTATCATTTAGTGTTTTCTGTTATTATCCTTAATCATCCAAGAGGACAAGGAAGAGAGAATAAGTTTCTGGCAGGAATCTCCCTTATTCTGTATAACAGACACAATTCGCGTACTACCTCTTAAAAAAGGCTCCTCTTTCCTTTCTCCTTAAATATAAAATGAGTATAGAATTTTAATTATTTTTTTCAATTTTCAGCAGTGAAACTATGTTCCAAATTATTGAATATATAGTACATGATTCATCACATTGCTAACGAAGCATTGAACCAACAATGTGAAAAATGTCCAAGCCAGGAATCAAACCCGGCACCCTTGGAATAGCACTGCAAGTGCTTTATCATTTAAGCTACGAGGATGATGCCCAACTTCATATGTTGGTAAGCCTGCAACTGCAGCACAAGATAGAATAGTTTTCATGAGCACACAATCCTGCAACAAAACATGAGACACAAACCCAGCATCTGTGAACACATAATACAATTTTAATTAATTTTTCAATTAATTTTCAGCAGTGAAATTACACTCAAAGTTATTGAATATATAATACGTGATTTATCACATTGCTAATGAAGTGTAGAACCAATATGAAAAATGTCCAAGCCGTGAATTGAACCCAGAACAGTGCTTCAAGTGTTCTACCATGTAAGCTAAAAGGACGATGCCCAGTTGGCTTGGACATTTTTCAATTCTATAAAATGAGTGACTATTTCTATCAATGAAATTTTTCTCTTTACTTTCTGGCCCACTCACACAAATTTCTCTTAATCTAAACTTGTCTGGTCAGTTTCCTTGTTATTTCTAACTTAAAAAGGTACCAAACAAAATGTTTTTAATAAGATAATTATTTTTTCAAGTTTTTGTTCTTCAGAATAATTTGTCCCTTCCATTATTTCTGAAAACTCCACGTTCATGATATATTAGGTTTTGTTTAAATAAATGTGTTTATTAGTTAAGTGCATTTTTTAATAAGGATTTTGAAAAAACCCACAGACAAAATCATGCCAACCCTGCAATTGAGTCCAGCATCTCTGGATGAATTCATTGTATGGTCTGCTGAATGGTATCTTTGACTTCCGTGTACTGATCCACTTCTTCCACACTGGCAAATTTCTTTAAATAACCCTAAAACCAAAAATCGACTGTGGTCAAGTCTGCTGACTCTGTGTGTGTGAGGGGGGGGGGGGGGGGGGGGTTCATACAGTCTCGTTAGACTACCTAGAAATGAAAAAAAAAATTCCAAGGAGTATGTAGAACTCCTTAAATAAATAAAATACTCCTTAAATTTGTGATAAAGCAAAATTTAGCTTTGATAAATGATTTAATTGAAGTATATAAGAGTGGTAAATGGAAACTTATATTTTAGGGGAGAGTGGGAGCTAATGGGGCAATTATAAAGTTTTAATTATTCTAAACTTAAATTAACAAATTTCCGATTTTATTTTTGGTCATAAAAAGAGAAGTATTGGCTTTATAAAAAAAAAATAATTAGACAGCATTTGTTGTTTTTAACCTTCCGCCGGGCGCGTCGTTGTAAAAAGTACAACATTAGCATTCTTTTTTCTTTAAAACAAAATTCAAGAAGTAGAGGACGTTAATAACCATTTGTATTCGTCTATTGGATCTCCATCCCCACTTCCTGAAAGTTATTTCAATTTTAGATTGCGCAATTAGCTGCACTTATCATTTTAATCTGTGAACATCTGTGGTATTGTACTTTATGCAATGCGCGCCTGCTTGTGAAATTCTCTCTCAGTAGAAACTTTCTCAGTGAATTTTTTTTTTAGGACCTTTCAATGGGATTGGAGTTAAAATAATGTTTAAACAAAAAATGCTATTTTAAAGATAACAACGAAATGGTGGATTATCTAACGAAAATTTTTAATGAAGACAGTGATAGTTGATAGAGATACAAACACTGTATTTCTCATTGCCTCTTATCATCTCCTGTCATAAAACCTCATTTCACAAACTTCATTTTATTTTTAAGTTCATTGTCATTTATTTACTTTATTTACATTTATTTATTTCTTAAATAAAGACAGTAATAGATATTTCTTAAACTTTTACTTACCCTTTCTATTGATTCTAGACAATATCCAGCAGTAATAAAAGTTTCCTGACTCTTTTAACATCCATAGTAATTCATACCATTTTGCCGTTTTTAATTTCATTACATTATCGTACTTCACCGGCAAAAACTTTCTTTCGACTACGTTTCAACTTCCGTGACGATATTTCTCCCGCCAGATGGCGACTTAGAATATCGTTTTCAAATCGAATCTTTTCATCGAATCTTGCTTTGCATCGATTCGATGCCGTTCTCTGATTGGTTCGTTCATCTGAAACGACGTTTTCAATCCGACCATTTTTATATAAATACGCGATTTCAATCTTAATAAAGTGCACTTTTATCTTCCTCTAATGGAAGAAATATTTCAAGTTACTGAACGTGGCTGGACCACGTTCTGGATGTTATATATATTAGCTTTTATCTGTTTAATTATGTTTTATCTTAAAGTTCAAAGTCTGTGATATTTACAAATAACAATGTCGGTTCTGATATGTGAAACATTGTCATCAAGGCCTACAAAAATGTCTGTTTAAAATGAATGCTGCTTTTTACTATTGATGTCAAGTCTATGTTTGGAATCAAGG
Source organism: Maratus speciosus (assembly GCA_963932465.1). Taxonomy (NCBI): domain Eukaryota; kingdom Metazoa; phylum Arthropoda; class Arachnida; order Araneae; family Salticidae; genus Maratus; species Maratus speciosus. The sequence continues at coordinate 177,877,802 of OZ010787.1, forward strand.
AAAAATAAACTGTCTTTATTTTGTTTAATCTGCATACGTTTTACTTTGCCTTCATGAAGATCACAATACGATTTCTACATATTCACTTCCAGGATAATCCTTTTCCCAGCCAAAAGTTTCCACACGCGCTATCTGCTTCATTTAATTACATTTTTAACGTGCATAATCATCATATATTTTAAAGTGTTATGATTAAAGCACATTAAAGGGTTATGGTGGAAAGAAAAGGAAAGCCTGAAGAAGTTTGAAAAAGTGGAAGTTTTCAGTCAAGTGAGCGATCTTTACGTTTTGTTTACATTTTTAAGTTGCAGTTTAATTACGAAATATGTTGGTTTTCAGTTATTATTTGCAATAATCAAGAAAAATTATGCAGTTTTATGAAGATTTAATTTAGTTTAATGAATAATTGGTTTATTTTTACGAACTTTTACTTTCCTGATTTACGAACTTTGCCGTTTTGATTTTGCCGACTTGTGATTCAGTTTGTTTTGAAATAACTTTAATTTACAGTTTTTATAGAAGATACCAAGAAGATTTATTTTAGTTTACTGAAATTTTGAGTTAATTCTGCTGACCTTTCACCTGTTAAAGCTGAACTTTAATTTTTGATTGCTGAACTCTGTATTATTTATCAAATAGTTTTGCTGATTTCCGAACTTTTTTTTCCGTTTTTCATTATAATTTATTATGACAATAGACTGTTATTTTTATGATTTGACATTATGAAACTTTTATGTTAAAATTAGTAATTTTTTTTTTTTTTTTTTTCAAACAAGTGCTTGACAGAGGAAGAAGAGCTGATCATTAAGTGGGGGGGGGGGGGGCAGTCATACTGTGGTTACTAAAAGTTTTTTTCTCATTAAATTTTTAAAAATTTTTCCTCTTTTCCCAAAAAATGGCCACTAACATAATTGATAAGCTGAGCTCCAGAAATTATTCCACATGGAGCTGTGATATGAAATATCTACTACTTGAAAAGGGCCTATGGGAAATTGTTGAGAAAAAACAGAGTGTCCCTGAAGTAAGTACCACAGTCACTGCTGAAGACGTCGAAAAGTTTAAAACCCGTGCAAATAAGGTTCTATCGCTGATTTACCTTAACATTGAACCTGAGTTCAAGCGATTAATAGCAGATTGTTCTGAACCAGTAGATGCATGGGAACGCCTTCATAAAAATTTTCATCCAGACTCCCGCACCCACCATATGACAGTCTTCAATAGTTTGATGGAGGAAAGGATACGACACGGGGAAACAATGAATTTATTTGCAACAAGGCTGAAGAAAATATTCATGGAAATTAAACAAATTGATAAAAATTTTTCCGAGAATTATCTCAGCTATCAGTTTCTACGTTTCCTTCCATCAAAATATGACACATTAGTACAGCAAGTTTTGGCCAGGCCAGATGATAGTTTTAAATTTGCCCTCATCGTCGACGAATTAGTTGCTGAAGAGACCCGTCAAAAATTACGTGACAAAGATGGTGCAACATATGTCAACATTTCCAATACTTATAAAACGGCTGAAAAGCAATCTTCCGTGAAACAAAAATCTACTTTTCGTAAGATTCAACGTAGAAGATGCTGGAGGTGCGGCAAACCAGGGCATCTACAAATAAATTGTTATGCCAGAGTCCCAGGTAGCCCTCAGCGTTCAAGAAATGTTTCTCCTGTGCCTTATAGACGTCGCAGTTCTACAGAAAGATCGGGTTCTCGCCATCGTCATCGTCACCGGTATTGCTCATCAGAAAGACGTTGCACTGATTCATCTGACCCATCTGCTGATTCCTTCACCGACTCCTTTGCTGATTCCTGTGATGACTCTCCTGACATATCACCTGTTGCTCCTAGACGATCCAGAGGCTCCAGAGACCAGTTCAAGTCCCGCAGACGTTTCCGTTCTCCTACTTTCTGTCAAGGCAGGAATGGTGGCTCTCGTGCAAAACTATCAGATTCCTCACGTAAGTCTGTTTTCTTTATCTCTCACTCAAGTTTGAGTAAAGTTAATAGTGACTGTGACTGGATTTTCGATAGTGGCGCTAGCCATCATTTTTGTTCTAATAAAGCTTTATTTTCTAAATTTGAAGAGCTTAACGATGAAATGTCTGTAGCAGTGAAAAATGTCTTATTTCCTATAAAGGGGAAGGGGGAAGTAAAACTACGATTTGGTCAAAGAGTTTTCACTCTATGTAATGTAATGTATAGTGACCAACTTCGTAGAAATTTGATCTCTGGCCCACAACTCGACCTAAATGGTCTAACCTTTCATGGTTTTAATGGTGAGGTAAGGTTCCGTCGGGGGGGCGAGTATTTATTTAGTGCCTATTTGAAAGACCGTATCTATCGTCTTTACCCTAAAATTCCAGTCTCCAAGTCTAGATCTGTTAAATTTGAGACTTCCTCAGTAAATAATGAAAAAATGCTTAATTGGCACCGGAAGTATGGACATATTAGTCCTTCATTAATTGCTCATACTAGTCGTAAAAATGGTGTTCGGGGTTTACCAGGTCTGAAGGAATCAAACTTGTTCTGTGAATCATGTAAATTGGGGAAATTAAGAAGTATCTCCCATAAATATAATAAAAATATTCGTTCCAATCATCCCTTGGAATTGCTGTATGCCGATTTGTGGGGACCCTGTAGAGTTGAAGGCAGAAATGGTGAAAGATATTTTCTTTCTATCATTGATGATTTTTCTCGCCGTGTGTCAGTTTACCCTTTGCGATTAAAGTCAGATACTTTTGACGTGGTAAAAAGGCACATTACTAGAGCTGAAACTTACCTGAATCGTAAAGTTAAGAGCTTCAGAACTGACAACGGTGGGGAATTCGACAATGCTTCTTTTAAAAATTTTTTTGAGGAGAAGGGGATCCGCCACGAATTTACCAACTGCTACACACCGCAACAAAACGGCGTTGCTGAGCGTTTTATGTCCACAGCAGCCGATGGGATGCGGACGTTATTGATTGACAGCAATTTGGATTTGACCTTTTGGCCCGAGGCTTTAAAATTCTTTGTTTACTCATGGAACAGAGTATGTCCTAAACTTTTAGGAAGGACACCGTTTGAATTATACGGTGGCAGGAAGCCCTCTGTTAGGCACTTAAAACCATTTGGCACAACAGCCTATGTGAAAATTCCCAAACAGAGAAGTGGGAAATTGGATGCCAGAGCCAAGAAGGGATTCCTGGTCGGGTACGCTTTCCGTACAAAAGGATACCGTATATGGTTGCCAGATACTGACGAAATAGTAGAATCCTCGAATGTCTCTTTCAATGAGAACTCTGATGGTTTGAAGCGCAATGGAGCAAGGCTGGGCTCTGATGAATATGCCCTCTTCTCTCCCAAAACGGAGAGGAATCGAGATAATGTTGTCGAAGATGAACCTGAGGACATCCCAGGTCCTTCCAACACTTCTCAAGATTCCCCGATTGGGAGGGGGGAGGACATGGATTCAGGGTCCAATCAAATCAATCAACCAGTTATTCCCTCACTTAGAGAAGTTAGTTGGTTGAGAAAAGCAGTCAAGCACAGAAATGAGAACCGTTATGATATATATTATTATGAAACGGGAAAAACCAACAGATTACGTTCATTGAATGAGGTACAGAAATACTGTAAGGAAAACAAGATATTGTTTAAACCAGAGATTTTCGATTTTCAGGGTTCAAATCACTATTCAGGTCAAATCCCAAAACCAAATAATTCAAATTCAGATAGTGATTCAAATACTGAAGATGAATCCTGTTCCAGTGAATCCAGTTATGTAAATCCTACAGCATGACTAGTTGGTGAAAATTATACTCCCCGCACTTTTAAACAAGCATGCAAATCCGAACAGAGTGCGATCTGGTGGGAAGCGATGAAGCTTGAGATGCAGGTCATGCATGACCGTGGGGTTTGGCACTTGGCGGAATTGCCAGTGCATGTCTCTCCAGTCGGTTGCAGGTGGGTGTATACGACAAAAAGAGATGAAAATGGACGGATCGCCAGGCACAAGGCTCGCCTTGTTGCCCAAGGTTTTAAACAAATTAAGGGCCAGTCCTACAAAGAGACTTTTAGCCCCGTTGTTAATTTTGGCGTCATCCGGTTCTTCTTCTCTCTTCTTGTGTCGTACAGCGGGTGGTCACACACTCAGTGTGACGTAACCTGCGCCTACTTATATGCACCACTGACTGAAGACGTGTACATGAGTCAACCTCCCGGTTTTGTAGAGCCAGGCAAAGAGCATCTGTATTGCAAATTGGATCGCGCCCTGTACGGTTTGCATCAAAGCGGGAGAGAATGGTTTTTAGAAATACACAAAGTCCTACTAGAACTTGGTTTTAAAAAGTTTACAAGTTGCAACTGTGTTTATATTTTTAACTCTGATATTTTACTTTTACTCTATGTCGATGATATCGTGATTTTCGGGAAGACTCAGAAGCTAATCGACAAGACTTTAAGTAAACTGAGGTCTAAATTTGACATTAAGGTACTTGGGAAGACAAGAAAGCTTTTGGGTGTACAATTTGAAGATACTCCAACCGGAGTTATAATTCACCAAAAGAACTACATCGAAGATGTATGTGATCGTTTTCAAAAATTCAAGATACCCTTTTCATCTTTACCAATTAGTAAAGGTGTAGTCTTCTCGAGGTCGCAGTGTCCTGTTTCTGATCAAGATATAGAGGAAATGTCACATATTCCTTATCGCAGCCTTTTAGGTTGTCTCTCTTTTATTGCTAATCGCACTCGCCCTGACTTGTCTTACGCCGTGAATGTTTTAAGTCAATTCCAGTCAAACCCAGGGATTGCGCACTGGGACGGATTGTTGAGGTTGCTAGGGTACCTAAGATCCACTAAACATTTCCGGCTTAAACTCTCGTGCAAATCTAATGATCTAATGATCTTCACTGACGCCGACTTTGCGGCTAACCGCGATGACCGAACCTCGATCGGCGGCCAAATAGTCATGATTGACGAAGCTCCTGTCGATTGGCGCACTTTCAAGGAGAAGTGCATCTCGTTATCGACTATGGAGTCTGAATTCGTGGCAATGACTGAGGCCGTCAAGAACCTGGTCTGGTTTGACCGGATACGTCGCGAGTGTGCGCAGGAAGGGATCATTCATGTACTTGGGAGGAAAGCCGAAATGAAAGCGGATAATCAGGCTGCAATCGACTTCGTTAAATCTCCTGTTGAGAATTATAAGTCCAAGCATATTGATATTAAGTTATTTTTTATAAGGGATCTTTTCAACAGGGGGGAATTTTTGCTTTCTCACGTGCGGAGCAAGTCTAACCTGGCGGATACCTTTACCAAACCTTTATCTAAGAGTGAGATCATGAGCTTCTTAAAGTTAATTTTTCTGATGTAATGTTAATTTTAAGCTAAATATGTTTTAAGTTTAAAGTATCTCATTCATATATAAATTTTTCATAAATCGTACCTCATTAAATGCTATTATGGTGAATTAAATTGTAAAATTGTTTTTTTAAGCTTTCTGTCGCTACACTGTACCTTCTGAAATTGTTATTCACAAGTGTTAAGGGATTAGTGTAGACGCTTGCTACTTAACTTTGTTAATTTGCCTATATGCATTTTTTTTATATCATCAGCGTCACTTGATCATGCCATAAGTTTTAAAGATTTCTTTTTAAAGAGGTTTCTTTTACATAGCAGTTTTTAATATTTGAAAGACCTCCATTATTGTGATTAACTGTGCTTATACATTGAAATTTATCTTATGCATATCATTAATTCTTGCTTTGTTCATCCTAGGCATCTAGAGCGCCATCCTATTTTATGTGGTTTAATTGATTCTGGTGCACCAGAAGACTGCGAGTTGTATGAATGAGCCCTTTATTCATTTATGAATACGTAAGCTAGTTAGTTTGTAAGAGCCGTTAGTTTCTGTCTTTCGAGCCTAGATGTCTGGAATATGAATCATCAATAACTGTTTAATTATCTACATAACTTTTTTTTATATAATTGTAATAAAGAATTATATTTAATGTAACATAGTGATCAAGTTGTCATATTGAGCTGATGCTGACATTTCCAAATTGGAAATTGTTAGATTTTTGAATTGGTACGTATTCATCTTTTTCTTTAAGTAACTGTGTGAGAATTTTGCATTTAACAGTGTTGGACCTTTTTAAACCTTCTGTCTGGATTATGTCGACCTCTGGTCTTGGACTTAGAAGGTGTACCTTATAGCCAACAAGCTTTCATTAAATTGGATCATTTTCTTTTATCCAGCAAGTTCTCCATGCATTACTACTTCATTTTTCAATTTAAACTGTTGAGATCATCACTTGTTAAACTTTTCTAGTTAAATTGTTAAAAATTGTTAAATTTTTTCTTAGTTAATCTTTTTGAAGTATTTAAAACTTCTCTTTAAACTTGTTAATGAAGTTCAAACTTCACTTTTTCAACCATTTAGGTTGTTTCAATTTTTGAGGTTCAAAATTGAACCATTTTTCAAGTCCTCATATTGGGGGGGCAGTTAAATTTTTTTTTAGGTGTAGTGTTTCAGGTTTGCACTTTAAAGTTATAAATTTTCAAGTTTAAAAACCCTTCCAGTTTATTGTCCTTTATTATTATCTAGTTTTTTATAGTTTTATGTTGTTAAACTTAAAATTTTGTGAAGATGCTGTTTGGTGATAGTCTTTGGATTTTTTTTTAAAATCCTTCGTCTTTGAGTTTACTTGTTTTCACAAGTTATCTCTTTTAAGAGACAATGAGAGGGGGGGGCATTTGATAGAGATACAAACACTGTATTTCTCATTGCCTCTTATCATCTCCTGTCATAAAACCTCATTTCACAAACTTCATTTTATTTTTAAGTTCATTGTCATTTATTTACTTTATTTACATTTATTTATTTCTTAAATAAAGACAGTAATAGATATTTCTTAAACTTTTACTTACCCTTTCTATTGATTCTAGACAATATCCAGCAGTAATAAAAGTTTCCTGACTCTTTTAACATCCATAGTAATTCATACCATTTTGCCGTTTTTAATTTCATTACATTATCGTACTTCACCGGCAAAAACTTTCTTTCGACTACGTTTCAACTTCCGTGACGATATTTCTCCCGCCAGATGGCGACTTAGAATATCGTTTTCAAATCGAATCTTTTCATCGAATCTTGCTTTGCATCGATTCGATGCCGTTCTCTGATTGGTTCGTTCATCTGAAACGACGTTTTCAATCCGACCATTTTTATATAAATACGCGATTTCAATCTTAATAAAGTGCACTTTTATCTTCCTCTAATGGAAGAAATATTTCAAGTTACTGAACGTGGCTGGACCACGTTCTGGATGTTATATATATTAGCTTTTATCTGTTTAATTATGTTTTATCTTAAAGTTCAAAGTCTGTGATATTTACAAATAACAATGTCGGTTCTGATATGTGAAACATTGTCATCAAGGCCTACAAAAATGTCTGTTTAAAATGAATGCTGCTTTTTACTATTGATGTCAAGTCTGTGTTTGGAATCAAGGAAAAATAAACTGTCTTTATTTTGTTTAATCTGCATACGTTTTACTTTGCCTTCATGAAGATCACAATACGATTTCTACATATTCACTTCCAGGATAATCCTTTTCCCAGCCAAAAGTTTCCACACGCGCTATCTGCTTCATTTAATTACATTTTTAACGTGCATAATCATCATATATTTTAAAGTGTTATGATTAAAGCACATTAATAGTGATAACATTGATATTGAACAAGATCTGCAATTTCCTGAATGTGACGAAGGTTTGAATGATAAAAATTTAGAAGAGGAAAATCACCGAAGTGACTCTGAAATAAATGCATCTGATAATGAGATTATTGAAAATAATAGTGACTAATATTTTTATACAGGAAAAGATAAAGTCACAAAATGAAAAAAAAAAAAAGGAGGAATTCGTAAAACCTCCAATACCAAGTACAAAAATTTTATAAAGAAAATGCCAGGACCAACTACATATGCAAAAGGAATTACTTCTGAAATCAATACTTGTCTAAAATTGATTGATCTGAATATGATTGATGAAATAATTGATTGCACTAATAGATTTTTACTTTGTGATTGTAGTAGTAAATAGCATTTTATACATTTAAAAACTCTGCTTTAATATATTATAACAAAATTAATCTATACATATTACGGAATCCTTTCAAAAATTGTGATCAGAGATAACTTATGATATTTGTATGTTAAATTATTTGTAAAGTTAAAATAAAGCAGCAATAATTGAATGTTTTCCCCCTGTTGTACAATTTTACAACGTGCGCCTGCTCATGTGATGAAAATTTGCATGCCCGGCGAAAGGTTAAATATGACTTTTATATACTATTGCACTTGTCCCATTAGTCCCTGAGGTTGTGGTCTATTGGGACACCCCGTGGGTCTAGTTGGACACATCAAAATCAGCATAAAAATTAAGTTCCAGTATCTAATGACAACACATTTTAGTTCAAAATACAATGCATATAAAAAGTATAGTATTAATTATTGCATTTTAAAAATTAAAATCAAAAGATATTAAAGTTGAGCGAATACTTTTCAGATCGATTGTAGGCTGAGGCAATTTCATTACAATGTCTTTAATTTCAGTTCAATATTTTTCTTCTTTTTCTGGATAGAGAAATTTTTGTGAATCTCACCTTTTTGTTAGGCAACTCGGGGGAAAAAGTTCTTGAATATCATGCTTTATTTCAATAACAAACACCACATAATGAGATACAGAATGTTTCCCTTCAAATTTTACTAAGAAAAAATCATTGTCACATTTTCAGATATTTGCTCTAAAAGAACTTTTTCCATTTATTTCGGGAAAGTCTTCATTACTTGAAGAATCACTTAGTACAAAACTTCAGAACTTCCTGAAAAAGGAATACACTATTTTTTTTATATTAATTCGGGCATTTTTGAGATCTTTTTTTGTTATTAGGTAGCTTTCTTTACAAAAAAGCTACCTATTGCAGCCGTTCGGAGGAAAGCGATTTCAAAAAATTTTGGTATATTTTCATCGATCATGACCCCCAGACCCCGAAACCACCCTCCGTTCAAAATTGATATATATATATATATATATATACAGACAGTAGAAGATCTTTATAACGCAATTCTATATAACGCAATTCTCCATATAACGCACAACTTCTCAGATGTAAACAATGAATTTTGCAGTTGAAAAGCACCTGTATTTCCACATTGTAAAAATATTGCTACTCTCTAGATGACTAAATATGATACATTAGTTCAACTTTATTTCCTAATTTAAGACCTTTTTAATGAAAAAAATGCTATTATTACAATAAACATTTTTTTGAATGTCTAATATAAGGGGTGGTTTGGTCAGTTATATTTGGATCATATTTATAAAATAAATTTAACAATGTCTGACCTATATTATGCAAAAAATTATAATTTGATAACTCTTGGTAACAAAGAATGCAGTATAAAGATATTCTAATGTATTTTGATATGTTTCAGACATATTTGGCCATATTTACAAGGTAAATTTAATTATGTGATCCATATAACGCAAAATTCTATATAACGCACAACCTTGCGTTTTTAGGTTTGCGTTATAAAGATCTTCTACTGTATATATATCTGACCTATGTCACACTGTAACTCCCGTAATTATGAACCAATTTCGATGTAATTCGGTGTGTACATAGTACATACCAATGTCTCGACCGAGTTCGTTGGGCCAGCTTCATCCGCCGTTTTGTTTCAAAATGGCTGCCATTTAAAAATTTTAAAAAATTTTAAAACTTGAAATGTGGTACCAAAAAATTAAAAATGGAAAACTATTTTTTTCTTATGTATTTGACCTTTATACAAAGATTCCGGAGCAGTTTTTGTTTCGTCCATATCTTAAGAAATGGCTGAGTTATAGCATTTTGAATTTCTAGCGTGGCTGACATTTTGAAACGTCCTGAATTTTGTCACGCGATAAAAGGCGTATTTATGAACCGATTTGGATGTAATTCAGTGTGTACATAGTACATACCAATCTCTCGACCGAGTTCGTTGGCCAGCTTCATCCGCCATTTTGTTTCAAAATGGTGGCTATTTAAATTTTTAAGAAAAATTTAAATTTGAAATGTGGTACCAAAAAATTAAAAATTGAAAAAATATTTTCTTGTTATGTGTTTGACATTGATAAAAAGATTCGGGAGCAGTTTTTGTTTCGTCTATATCTTAAGAAATGGCTGAGTTATAGCATTTTGAATTTCTAGCGTGGCTGACATTTTGAAACGTCCTGATTTTTCTCACGTAATAACAGGCGTATTTATGAACCGATTTGGATGTACCTTGGTGTGTACATAGTACATACAAATATCTCGACCGAGTTTGTTGGCCGGCTTCATCCGCCATCTTGTTTCAAAATGGCGGCCATTTAAAAAAATTAAAAAATAAAAAAATTTAAATGAGATACCAAAAAATTGGAAAGTGAAAAAGATTTTTTTTGTATGTGTTTGACCTTAATACAAAGATTTCGGAACAGTTTTTCTTTCGTCTATATCTAAAAAAAATGGCTGAGTAATAGCATTTTGAATTTCTCTTGTGGCTGACATTTTAACACGACCTGATTTTTGTCACGCGATAACAGGCGTAATTATGAACCTATTTGGATGTAACTTGGTCTGTACATAGTACATACCAATTTCTGGACCGAGTTCGTTGGCCAGCTTCATTCGCCATCTTGTTTCAAAAGGGTTGCCATTTAAAAAAAATTAAATTTAAAATTCAAAATGAGGTATTAAACAATTGGAAAATGAAAAAGATTTTTTTTATGTGTTTGGCCTTGATACAAAGATTCCGGAGCAGTTTTTGTTTCTGAAAATTTGTTCTTTTGTTTATATCTTAAAAAATGGTTGATTTATAGCACTTTGAATTTCTAGCATGGCTAACATTTTGAAACGATCTTGTATTTGTCACGCGATAGCACACGTATTCGCCTATTTCGATGTAAGAAGGCATGTGGATAGTATACATCAACATCTCGACCAAGTTCGCTGGCCAGATTCATTAGCCATCTTGTTTCAAAATGGCGACCATTAAATTAAAAAATATATATATATTTAAAGTGAGGTGCAAAAAAATTAGAAATTGAAAAAGGTTTCTTTCTTAAGTATTTGACCTTGATATAAGGATTCAGGAGCATTTTTTGTTTGTCTTTACCTTAAAAAATGGCTCAGATATAGCAGTTTCAATTTCTATTGTGGGTGACATTTTGAAAAATCTGATTTTTTGCATGCGACAGCACTCCTATATATTAACCGATTCCGATGTGAGTGAGCATGTGCACAGCAATTACTAAGGTCTCGACCAAGTTCACTGATTAGCCTCATCCACCATGTTGTCTTAAAATGACAGGCACTTTAAGAAATTGCCGAATTTGGCAGCCAAATATATGTTACTTTAAAGAAAAGCAGCTTGGATAAAGCTGACTAATTTCGCGAAATTCTCATTCATTATATTGATAAAAATTAGTATTGAATCTCCTATATTCGGTTTCCACTAAATTGAGCTTCGTGTGTTTGAATGATATAATTTGGCTTTTTTTAAATAAGGATTATGAAAGCTACCTCTTCCTCCCGGCACTGGCCGGAAGGACTTTTTTAGTATTACATTACCTTTTCAGGTGTTTTTGTCAATTTTGGTTGCTTCTTTTTTCTCTTCCACGTTTGGTACATATGAAATTTTCGAGGGAAAGCTTTTAAAAATAGCCTGATTCTGGTGTAACTGGTACAAAGGGATGATACAGAGCGATGTGCCTGTATGGTTGTGATGTCAAACTCATGCGATTCATTGAAAGCTGTAAAATATAAACATCTTGAGTGTCAACTTCGCTTGTTGTTGCTACCTTCGTGCCATGACCAAAAACAAACGCAAAAAATTTGGTTCAATTCTATGCATAACTTCATACACTTTTCGGTGGTACAATATTCAAAATAGCACAAAAATTGAAGAAAAATCGCTATTACAGAGCCCTCTACCAGCGTTTTTTTTTTTTTTTTTTACAAATTAAGGGAGGACCTCCTTGCCATAGCCAAGAACTTAAAAAAAAAATTTCTGTTCAATTCTATGCATAACTTCATACACTTTTGGATGGTACAATATTCAAAATCGCTATTACAGCGCTCCCTGCCGGCGAATTTTTTCCGAATTCAGGGAGGATCTGCTTGCCATAGCCAAAAACTTAAAAATTTGGTTCAATTCTGTGCATAACTTCATGCACTTTTGGATGGTACTATGGTGACAGACACACGGATAGACAGACATTTTCTATAAACATGTATTTTGGGATCTCTGATCCCTAAAACGTGTAAATCCGTCGAAAACCAGAGGTTGAAAATTTCGATTACAAAACTTTCTTCTATTGAAGATAGAAGAAAGTAAAAATTGGTAGGCGTACCACGGGGAAACACAAATGCAGGTGGTATGGTATTTCCCGTAGCATTAATAAAACAGCAAATAGTTAACGTTTTACCTTTCTCAGCAGAAGTGAGTTGGCCAATTTGTTTCATCCTTTTTTTGGGGCAATCTGAGCAGGCAATGTGGGATGATACGCTTGCTTGAACTTCCCACTCAGAATTAAGGCTAATTTTTTTAACCAAGAATTCTGATGACCTTGTTTCTGAGAATAAAATTTTCTGTTGTCAATGTTTGGTAGTTCATTACACTGAAGAAGAAAAAGACTATATTCATAATAATCTATCTTCTTCTCAAAAAGAGTCCATCAGGCATCTCATTGCCAATACTGTTGATTTAAATTCTAACGTTTATAAGCCCAATCTTAAAATTCCAGTTAAACAATGTCTGAAAAATTTGCGTTCTGATCCAAACTTAATCATTACTAAGGCTGACAAAGGTGGTCAGTTTGTTCTTTTCGACAAATCTTCGTACTTGGAAAAATCCCATAAATTAATTCAAGATGGTCCTAATGTGGACATCCGCAAAGACCCTTCCACTAGTGAAATTAACTCTATTAAGTCTGCCATCAAGTCTTCTTCCATTATTCCTGCTAACTTTAAGAAGTCTCTTATTCCATCTATTGCGCATTATGCCAGGTTTTATGCTTTATTTAAGGTCCATATACCTGACATTCCTTTTAGACCTATTGTCTCTAGTATCGGTACAGCTTCTTATAAGCTTGCCAAATATTTAGTTTGTTTTTTCCCCACTTTTGAACAGTAACTGTTTCACTGTTAAGAATTCTTTTGATTTTGTTAAACTTCATAACTTTAAACCGCAGGGTCACATGATGGTTTCTTTTGATGTTAAATCATTATTTACAAACGTTCTGGTTGAGGGGGGGCTGTAGATTGCCTCAAGAAGAGGCTTTGTGAATTCCATTTCTCTTATTTTGAAATCGAGGAGCTTATCCTTCTCACTCGCGCTTGCTTGTCACAAAATACTTTTGTTTTCAATGGTAATTTCTTCCGCATGATTGATGGTTTGGCTATGGGTAATCTTCTTAATCCAATTTTATGCGATATTTATATGCACTATTTTGAGGTCAAACTTTTTGAAATTTTAAAATTTCTGTTCTATGTTCGTTATGTTGATGATTTTTATGTCCTGGTTGAAATAAATTCGGATATTAAACATATTCTCTCTATTATGAATTCCATTGATCCCTGCATTCAATTTACCTCTGAAATTGAGACCGATAACTGTCTTTCTTTCCTCGATGTCCTTGTTATTCGTTGTGAAAATGTCTTTCAGACTACAGTCTTTCATAAACCTTTTGCTGTCAGTCTCCCACCTCACAGGCATTCTTCTCATCCCCCTAACTAGAAATTCGCTGCTTTCAATACTTTTTTTTCTCAGGCTACCAATATTTGTTCCACTCCTCAGTTACTTAGTGCTGAACTTTATTACCTCAAAGCTATTGCTGTTGATCGTGGTTATTCCTCTAATATTATTGATTCTATTTATAAGAAATTGATGAAACCGATCCATTCTGAAAAGCATTCTAATTCCAACTCTAATACTTCAGTTGTGTTACCATTTTTTCCTAAAATCAGTCAGCAAGTTGCTAAAATCTTAAGAAGGTTTGATTTTAATGTTATTTTTTCTCCTGTTAATAAAATCACTTTTTCAAATCTCAAACACCCCGTTGATCGCCTAGATAACTGGGGTATTTACCAAATCTCTTGCCAGTGTGGCCTTTCTTATATTGGCCAGACTAAACGTGGTCTTAGATTTCGTTTAAAAGAGCATGAAGGTTATGTTAAAAATCAGGAGCTCAAACGTTCTTCTATTGCTCAACATTCTTGGTCTTCTCAACATAGGTTCGATTTTTCCTCAGCCACCATTATCCAAAAATATTCTTCTAACCTTGATCTTGATTTTTGGGAAGCTTACCACATCATTAAAAATTCTCACTCTTTAGTGAATGACTTATCTAGTACTCCAGATTTTCCAAGTATTTGGAAAGCATTAATTCAATTTCCTCTTTTTTGGTTTCTTTTTCTCTCCTTTTCCGATAGATGTCGCTACTTGTCCACCCAGTCGTTTCCACTGCTTCTCTCTCAATGATTGTTTCTGGCGCTTTCGCTACCCGCATAGGCTATATAAGGCAGCGGGTCTCTATTATTTTGCTCAGCCTTGCTTTTTCTAGCACGCTGTTCTTTTTTCCCTATCTTGCACTGAAGAAAAATCTCACTGTAGATTGAAACAGTTGTTTGCTGCTTTTCACGCATTATCTGTGCATTTTAAACGTTGGTTTACTGCTTTTTAATATTCCTGCACAAAGGCTTTAATTGCTATTTTAATAAAAATAACTATTCCCTATCTCCAACAGGTACTTGTCACATTTTGTTTGCGATGATTTGTGGCAGAGTTAGTATGGAGGAATACTTTTCTTTCCTTCCCCTATGACTGTACATAAACATACAATATAATTTATAATATTGTTTTTGATATGTTGTTAGAAAATACATATTACAGTCCAAACTTTAGAAATTTATTATAATACAGATACAGCTTCATTTGAATATAGTCTTTTTCTTCTCTGTAATGAACTACCAAACATTGACAACGGAGAATTTTATTCTCAGAAACAAGGTCATGAGAATTCTTGGTTAAAAAAATTAGCCTTAATTCTGAATGGGAAGTTCAAGCAAGATAGTGCATCATCCCACATTGCCTGCTCAGATTGCCAAAAAAAAAAGGGATGAAACAAATTGGCCAACTCACTTCTGCTGAGAAAGGTAAAACGTTAACTATTTGCTGTTTTATTAATGCTACGGGAAATACCATACCACCTGCATTTGTGTTTCCACGTGGTACGCTTACCAATTTTTACTTTCTTCTATCTTCAATAGAAGAAAGCATTGTAATCGAAATTTTCGACTTCCGGTTTTCGACAGATTTACACGTTTTGGGGGGTCAGATATCCCCAAAAACATGTTTATAGAAAATGTCTGTCTATCCGTGTGTCTGTCGCGATTGTACCATCCAAAAGTGTATGAAGTTATGCATAGAATTGAACCAAATTTTAAGTTTTTGGCTATGGCAAGCAGGTCCTCCCTGAATTTGGAAAAAATTCGCTGGTAAGGGGTGCTGTAATAGCGATTTTTGTGTGATTTTGAATATTGTACCATCCAAAAGTGTATGAAGTTATGCATAGAATTGAACAGAAATTTTTTTTTAAAGTTCTTGGCTATGGCAAGGAGGTCCTCCCTTAATTTGTAAAAAAAAAAAAAAAAAAAAAAACGCCGGTAGGAGGCACTGTAATAGCGATTTTTCTTCGATTTTTGTGCTATTTTGAATATTGTACCACTGAAAAGTGTATGAAGTTATGCATAGAATTGAACCAATTTTTTTGTTTTTGGTCATGGCACAAAGGTAGCAACAACAAGCGAAGTTGACACTCAAGATGTTTATTTTAAAGCTTTCAATGAATCGCATCAGTTTGACATTACAACCATACAGGCACATCGCTCTGCTGCATCATCTCTTTGTACCAGTTACACCAGAATCAGTTAGGCTATTTTTAAAAGCTTTCCCTCGAAAATTTCATATGTACCAAACGTGGATGAGAGAAAAGAAGCAACCAAAATTGACAAAAACATCTGAAAAGGTAATGTAATAACTAAAATAACATAAAAAAATATCTCAAAAATGCCCGAATTAATATAAAAAAAATAGTGTATTCCTTTTTCAGAAAGTTCTGAAGTTTTGTACTAAGTGATTCTTCAAGTAATGAAGACTTTCCCGAAATAAATGTAAAAAAGTTCTTTTTAGAGCAAATATCTGAAAATGTGACAATGATTTTTTTCTTAGTAAAATTTGAATTGAAACATTCTGTATCTCATTATGTGGTGTTTGTTATTGAAATAAAGCATGGTATTCAAGAACTTTTCCCCCGAGTTGCCTAACAAAAAGGTGAGATTCACAAAAATTTCTCTATCCAGAAAAAGAAGAAAAATATTGAACTGAAATTAAAGACATTGTAATGAAATTGCCTCAGCCTACAATTGATCTGAAAAGTATTCGCTCAACTTTAATATCTTTTGATTTTAATTTTTAAAATGCAATAATTAATACTATACTTTTTATATGCATTGTATTTTGAACTAAAATGTGTTGTCATTAGATACTGGAACTTAATTTTTGTGCTGATTTTGATGTGTCTGACTAGACCCACGGGGTGTCCCAATAGACCACAACCTCAGGGACTAATGGGACAAGTGCAATAGTATATAAAAGTCATATTTAAAAAACAACAAATGCTGTTTCTAATTATTTTTTTTATAAAGCCAATACTTCTCTTTTTATGACAAAAAATAAAATCGGAAATTTGTTAATTTAAGTTTAGGATAATTAAAACTTTAAAATACACTAAACTTAATAAACTTTAAAAAACTTTCACAGTAGTATTGGTACCAGTAACTTGTTATTTTGGTAACATATAACTAATCACTATCAGGGTCCGTACGGCCCTTGAAAGTCCTTAAAAGTGTTTGCATTTTTCAAATAGAATTTTTGGTACTTAACAGTACTTATTTTCATGCAAAATCTGAAAAGTGCTTAATTTTATTCTTGTATTTCTTAATTAGGGGTGAAACTCTTCTGCATTTCTTTGAATTTCTGATTTAAAAATATATCTCTCCCCCCCCTACTCTCTCTTGCCTCTCCTTCTTCCCAAATTTTACTTCCTTTTGCTCAGTCCACCACAATACCAAATTTAAAAATCTTAATTTTTGTAAACTTTTCTACTCTTTTTGCTGTTTTATAGTGAATAAAATAATCAACCCTAAATTTCATTGACAATTCATTTCATTAAAATTTCATCTGAATTTCACCCTCTCAAAATTTTGCTTCAACTGTTTTTGTCCCCCCCCCCCCCTTCCCACACACAGTACTCAGTTTTAAAACTGTTTAAATCTGCTCTATTTGTCATTTTGTCACAATAAACAATCCATTATGAAGATTTCCCTTCCCATCCGAAATTGGCATTTTCCCTTTGCTCCCCCCCTCCCTCCCACACACACTTAAAGAGTACTTTGCATTTTTTTACGATTTCCACAATAGCTCTATCTCAAGAACTAATTCATGAATTTTCATCGAACTTCAGGTTCAATTATACCTTGATAAATATGGGTACTGATTACGTTTCGGTGTAAATCACCCAACAGGTTGCGCTGCTATGCTGTATTTTTCAAGAATTTCGCAATAGCTCTATCTGAAAGTATTGCACGTATTTTCTTCAAACTTCAAATTGTTAGACATTGACATTTGTTGCTGATTAGGTTTTGGTGTAAATCATCCAACAGGTGGTGCTGTCATGCTGCATTTTGCAAGATTTACACGATTTTAGCAATACTCTTATCTCAAGAACTAATGCACAGAATTTCATATCTTTAGAATCCTCATATGGGCATAGATTGTCATTTAATTCTGGCACTCTGATAGTGAATTTTGAAGTATTAACATGTCTGAAATAGAAGAAAGTTTTGAGATTGACACATCAGACTATTTTTTTCTTCTGCTGTATTTATTTAAAAAATTTTAATTCCTACTGCCGCATGCTGAAATTCCCCCCTTCCTGGTGATTTGAATGTTTAAAACTTATATTTACAAAAATGAAACTCTTTATTTAAAAAATGCATATTATAATTAGTTTAATTTATAGGTCCTTACATTTTTTGGGTTTGATTCTTGAAAGTCCTTGATTTTTATTTAAACAAATGTGTACGAATCCTGGCTATGTATACTGGGAAAGAATGTTTTAATTAAGACCTTTAAACAAAATGTTTGAAATAATTTTGGAAAGTAAATACAGCCATTGTTTTTTTGAGATAAATGCACACCATTGAAATCTATTTTCATGATAATTCATTTTGTGCGACAAAACTCAGTTATGATACTTTAAATTCCATTAATTTTTAGCGTTCCCGCACTAAACACGCATTTTTCCATGTTTAGTGGTATAAAACACGAAAAATTCATAAAATTCTAAGTAACATAACTTGATAAGTTTTGGTCATACAAGAAGGAATTTTTACTTTTTTAATTAATATAAAGTGAAGAAGCTTTTTTTAGGTGAAACTTACAGGACTCGGACGTAATATGAGGTTAGTTGGGGCAACTGAGCCATGATTTTACAATGTGACTCTGGAGCTTTTGACAATTCAGCTTCAAAAAGCTAATGTTCATTTGAATTAAAGTCTGAACTTCTGTAAATGTGTTCAGTTAGGTTCCCTCTATCAGCAGAGGTGGATTAACCATTACTCGGGGCCCCTAGGCTTGACTTTTTTGCTGTCCCCTTCCTCTCCTTCAAAGCAACATAGGCCAGATGATTCAAAATACATGCCTGCTAAATTATCACATAAACCTCTGTTGAAGGAAACTTACTTCTAACTGCAAAAAGTATACAGCTCACATTCAAAATATTAGAATAATTACTTTTTTTTTTACAAATAGAAAATATCGTTTGGTAATTTAATGTCTTTTAATGCAAATATGCAAACGATATTTTTATTAAGAACTTATTGTTGATTAAACTTATTTATTATCTTAAAATTAATATCATTTTTGAAAATATTAAATGAAAAAAAAAATATTTTGAAAGTCAAAATATTAGACTATTTACTCAAGTCGTTCAAAATATTAGAATATTTCACATTAATTCTCCTTTAATAATCGCCAATTCATAACTGGTGGCATCGTTGATTAAATTCAGTCGATTTTATTTAAAATCAGTATTCTTTTTGCAGTTTGTTTACTTTTTCGTCTTAAAATGGATCGTGTGAGTGACATTCCTGAATCTATTAAACTTCGTACGGTTGATTTGTATCAGCACGGTAAAAATCAAGGCTATGTAGCGAATTATTTACATTGTTCACAATCAAGCATTAGTAAAATACTAACACAATATTAAAAAAATGGAAAATTTCAAAATAATCGCCGAAATGGTGCCCGAAAACCAAAAACATCTGCTAGAGATGACAGGAAACTGAAGCGTATAGCAGACCTGCCAACTGCTACGAAAAAATCGTAGTTACTACAGTTTGGACCTATAAACTATAATGCTACGAAAATCGGTCTTAAACTACGATTTTTTTCAAAAGACACAAATGCGATTTTAATCCCGCACAGCTTATTTTTCAGGAGCAATTCTGTTGCGAAATTTCCAAAATTTCAAAGTATTCATTTCCGAAAGTTTAAAAAAAATTGGCCATTAGTCCGAAAATTCGGACATTAAAAAATGCTCATAGAGAAAAAAAAAAAAAAAAAAAAAAAAAATCTGGGCTGCAAAACAAATTTCTTAACATAAAACACTCTCTTTATGTCCTGCCAACTGCTACAAAAAAATCGTAGTTGCTACGATTTGGACCTATAAACTACGATGCTACGAAAATCGGTCTTAAACTAAGATTTTTTGCAAAAAACCCAAATGCATTTTTTGTTTCTAGTTGCGATTTTTATCCCGCACAGCATATTTTTCAGAAGTGATTCTGTTCCGAGATTTCCAAAATTTCAAAGTGTTCATTTCCAAAAGTTTTAAAATATTGGCCATTAGTCCAAAAATTCGGTCATTAAAAAATTTCTGGAAGGGGGGGGGGGGTTCTTTGAGGGGCAAGGTTTGAAATAGTGCGCAAGATTTGCGATCTCACGAATTTCAACAAATGACTGTGTAAAAAAATCAATTTCATCAATTGGCCGCAGAAGAAAATTTCGTCAAAGGATTGTGGTAAAAATGTGAATTTTGTCAAAATATCACAGAAAGAAAACGTGAATTTCATCAAAAGATCAGTAAGAAAACGCAAATTTTACCGAAAGGTCGCAGAAAGAAAACACTAATTTCGTCAAAGGATCGTGGTAAAAAACAAAATTAGTCAAAGGATCGCGGTAAAAAACGCGAATTTTGTCAAATTTCATGGTAAAAAATGCAGATTTCAACAAAGAATCGTGATAAAAAAATGGGAATTTCGATGGCAGGAAAAAAATTGTGAATATCCTGAAATGATCACGCGAAAAAAATCGAGAATTTCATCAAAATTTACTGCACTGGGCTAAAAAATTGGAACCTGGCTCCTTTTACAAATGTAAAAAAAAAAAAAAAACGCTGCAAAACAAAAAGAAGCTCTAAAAATCGTATAATAATTTTCAGAGGAAAAAAATTACTATATTGAGTTGAAACTGAAACCTTATTACTTTTACAAATGTCAAAAGATGGCTGTGTAACACGAAAAACCAACCAACCAACCTTCAGATAATTTCAAATTTTCTGTGCTACGATTTCTCATTTTCAAAGGTTGGTAGGTCTGATATTAATCACAAGTGAATCGTGTTTCTGTAATTTATACAGGAATTCGCTTCCTTAGAAACAAGGTGCCATTTTAAGAATTTCTGGAAAAGAGCGGGGAAGGGGATTTCTGGAAAGGGGTTCTTTGAGGGGCAAGGTTTAAAATAGTGTGCAAAATCGCACGATTTGCGATAAACTACTGCAAATTTCGACAAATGCCCGTATAAAAAAAAAAATCAATTTCGTCAAACGATCATGGTAAAACGCAGTGTTGATTTCAGGGGGTGGCCCGGTGGGAGAATGCTTCCCCCTCCCCTCCCGGAAGATTTGAGATTTTGTGTTTTCAATGGTGTGAATTTTGTCAAAATTTCGCAGAAAGAAAACGCGAATTTCGTCAAAAGATCAGTAAGAAAATGCAGATTTCATCGAAAGATCGGTAAGAAAATGCAGATTTCATCGAAAGATCGGTAAGAAAATGCAGATTTCATCGAAAGATCGGTAAGAAAATGCAGATTTCATCGAAAGATCGGTAAGAAAATGCAGATTTCATCGAAAGATCGGTAAGAAAATGCAGATTTCAT
Organism: Maratus speciosus; assembly: GCA_963932465.1. Taxonomy (NCBI): domain Eukaryota; kingdom Metazoa; phylum Arthropoda; class Arachnida; order Araneae; family Salticidae; genus Maratus; species Maratus speciosus. The sequence continues at coordinate 177,899,151 of OZ010787.1, forward strand.
CGAAAGATCGGTAAGAAAATGCAGATTTCATCGAAAGATCGGTAAGAAAATGCAGATTTCATCGAAAGATCGGTAAGAAAATGCAGATTTCATCGAAAGATCGGTAAGAAAATGCAGATTTCATCGAAAGATCGGTAAGAAAATGCAGATTTCATCGAAAGATTGGTAAGAAAATGCAGATTTCATCGAAAGATCGGTAAGAAAATGCAGATTTCATCGAAAGATCGGTAAGAAAATTTCATCGAAAGATCGGTAAGAAAATTTCATCGAAAGATCGGTATGAAAATTTCATCGAAAGATCGGTATGAAAATTTCATCGAAAGATCGGTATGAAAATTTCATCGAAAGATCGGTATGAAAATTTCATCGAAAGATCGGTATGAAAATTTCATCGAAAGATCGGTATGAAAATTTCATCGAAAGATCGGTATGAAAATTTCATCGAAAGATCGGTATGAAAATTTCACTGAAAGATTGCAGAAAGAAAACACTAACTTCGTCAAAAGGATCGCGGGAAAAAACGCAAAATTCGACAAAGGATCGCAGCAAAAAAAATGCGAATTTCATCAAAAGTTCATAGAAAAAGTGTGGATTTCAACAAAGAATCGTGATAGAAAAATGTGAATTACGATTGCGGAAAAATTGTGAATATCCTGAAATGATAACAGGGAAAAAAATCCCGAATTTTGTCAATTTACTGCGCTGGGTTAAAAAATTGGAACCAGGCTCCTCTTACAAATGTTAAATGCTGTGAAACGAACAGAAACTCTAAAAACCGTATAAAAATTTTCAAAGGAAAAAATTTACTATATTGAGTTGAAAGACTGAAAACTTATTCTTTTTACGAATGTCAAAAGCAGACTTGACTTGTCTCCTGATTTTAGCTGGAGACTCCTGATTTTCACATGTTTTTCCATACTCCTGATTTTTGACATATTTCTCCTGATTTTTCGAATATTTTTAAATATTCTGTTATTTTACAATCAAATGTACTGTGATTCAGAAATGAAAACTCCAGTACGGGTGTAATTGTTCTTTAGTATGATTGATCAGTAGTATTTTATGTGATAAACTATATTCAGATTCATTAAATGATGAATCTTTTAGACTTTTTTACTTTCACTATGGTCATGTAATGTTTTGGATTATTAATAATTTGTCTCGATTAAGACATATTTAAGACCTTCATTGTAGTTTTATTATGTTTATGGAGAACAAAATTCCCCTCTCCCTGTAATATGTAGTTAATTTAAGAATATGTTAAAATATCCTAAACATATGTTAAAATTCATTCTACTTGTAAGGAGAGTACATATTTGTCTTATTTAAGTAAAAGTGACATATTTCTTTTTAATCTTCAGTAGTAACCCAGCCCTGTTTAAAATTAAACGTGCACTAAACATGTTTACATTTGAAAATTAATAGGTTTTCATTGACAAAAAATATCTCCTGATTCTTGAAATGAAATCTCCTGATTTTTGATTTTCTGAACTTGGCAAGTCTGCAAAAGATGGCTGTGTAACACGAAAAACCAACCAACCTCCAGATTAATTTAAATTTTGTGTGCTACGATTTGTCATTTTCAAAAGTTGGCAGGTCTGCTTATAGTTAAGAAAAACAGCTTTAAAAGTGTGCGATTCTTGCACCGAAAATGGAAAGGAGGAGTTGGAGTTTCTACATCGATAACATTAGGACGTCTTCATAAATTTAAGTTTGAATTTCGTGTACCGAAAAAAAAAAAACCTCATGACTGCAAAACATAAGCGTATAAGATTGAATTAGTGTAAATCAAGACGTTTATGGAGTGAAGAAGATTTGAAAAATATATCATTTAGTGATGAAAGTATGTTTTGTGTTTCATATGGAAATCAAGGTATTAGAGTTTGGAGAATGAAGCAAGAAGCATTTGATAAAGAACGCCTTAAACGTTCCGTAAAATTTGCTGCTCATGGTTTGGGGTTGCATGACCGCAGAAGGACCTGAAAAGTTATGCCTCGTCTACGAAAAAGTTAACTCTCAGATATATCAAGAAATTTTGGATTATTGCATGGTTCCATATTCAGAAGATTTATTTGAAGATGATTTCATCTTTCAACAAGATTTAGCGTCACTGCATACTTCGGTGTCAACTAAGAATTGGTTTTGCCAACGCAGCATTAAGGTACTTCTTTGGCCACCAAACTCACCAGACCTTAATCCCATCGAAAACTTATGATGTAAAATGAAGAAAAAATTCCAAGAAAATCCTCCAAGTAAAACTGAGTTAGTGGCACGTATAAAGTCTATTTGGGCTAATATTGATAGAAATGTTTGTAAACACCTTGTATATAGTACGCAAGATCGATTGTACGCTGTTATGAAAGCTAAAGGGGATGCTACAAAATATTAACTACCATTCACTTCATATTCATAAGGTAATATTGTTGCGTAAAAAATATATTTTGAACCAATCTAAATTTTATTCTAATATTTTGACGTGTTTCAGAAAGCTGTATACCCAATTTATTGTACTGTATTTTATATTTTGTAAATGTTAAAATCTTATCTAGACATTCCAGATTTAATTTATGAGAAATTTAATTGCATTTACTTAGTATCAAAAATAAATAAATGAAAAATATTTTTGATTATTACTTTTTCTCAATTATTCTAATATTTTGAATATGAGCTGTAGAAATTAAGTAAAGTTTTTTGATATGGAATTTGTTTTACCTAATAAAATTCTAAATTTAATTCTGATACAGCCCCTAGATCTTAATATTTAGAAATGTTTTTGTCCAAGAGGAACTAAAAAAAAAAAATTCTTTTACAACCAAAACTTACCAAATTATGAATTTTATGTAATTTCAGTGTTTTCTAGCTCTAGAAATGGAAAGTATTATTATTTAGTACAGGTAAACGGTAAACATTGAAATTTCATAAATTTCAAACTATTATAATTTGGCAAGCTTTAGTCGTAAAAGAACGCAATTTAAAAAAAAAAAAAAACTTCTTAGATGGGGGACAACATACTTAATACCTAAGGGCCGTACTTGTCTTGAAATTCCTGAAAAATGAAAAAATCCTAAAATGTCCTAAATTATGGTAACCTGTCCTGAAATTTCGCGAGTTTGTACTATAGGAATAACAGTCATGGTTTTTCCGCGAAAATATATATAGAGATATATTCCGCAAATCATTTATTTTTGCAAAATTCCATAAAATCAGTATTTTTGAAAAAATAAGTGCATAGGAGAGAAATAAAATCGCAAATTTCATCAAACGATTGCGGAAAAACATTGCGATTTCATCAAAAGGTCGCATTAAAAAAATCTCAAATTTCGCCGAACAAGTGCAGAAATTAATCAAGAATTTCATGGAACGATTCTGAAAGAAAATCACGAATTTCCTCAAACGATCGTGGGAAGAAAATCGCGAATTTCAGCAAACTATCGTAGAGACAAATTGCGAATTTTTACAAACAATTGCGGAAAAATATCGCGAATTTTGGCAAACGATGAAGAAAAAAACACTAATTTCAGCGAACAATTGCAGAAAAAAATTTCTAATTTCGGCAAACAATTGCGGGGCAAATTTTGGCTATCGATCACAGAAAAAAAATCGCGAAATTCCGCAATCGATCATGGAAAAAACATGAATTTTGGTAAACGATAGCGAATTTCGAAAAACGACCACAGAGAAAAATCGCGAATTTCAGCAATCAGTCGTGGAATGCAATAACGAATTTCGGCAAACTATCGAAAAATAAAAAAGCGAATTTTGGCGAACGATCGCAGAAAAGAAAAGCTGATTTTGGCAAAACATCGCGGAATAATTCGTGAATTTCGGCAAACGACCTAAGGGAAAAAAATCGCGAATTTCGGCAAACGATGGTCTAAAAAATGCGAATTTAGCCAAACAATAGCAGAAAGAAATTGTGAATTTCAGTAAACGATCGCGGAGAAAAATCGTGAATTTCAGCAAACGATCGAAGAACGAAAACGTGAATTTCGCCAAACGATCACGAATATCAGCAAATGATTGCAAATTTCGGCAAACGGTCGTGGAAAAAGAGTAGTATGCTGGGTAAATGTGTCCTGAAATATTATCTAGAACCAGTGCCACCCCTGCAGTGGCCACCTAAAATATAAAATTTCACATTTTAATATGTGTACTGGCCTTTTTAAAACAAATGCCATATCTAATGTCCATACTCAGACTTTTTGTTGTTGGAAATGTTTCTATCGTCTTCGGTCTAACTTATTGGTATTTTATGCATTAACTATAGCAGCACTCACGCAATTTTAACACACAGAAAAATTTTCAAACTACAATCAAATCATATTTAGGATGTGGATATCTCAAAACATGTAAATTTCGGCCCAGCTTTAAAGGTGAGAGGTGTTGGGGTGAGGTTGGGTGACTGACCATGGTACTAAAATGTAAGGAATTATGATTAGACAAATGCTTGATTAAAATTTAAAAGCTTCTTTAAAAGATATCATTCGTAAATGTGCTGTCAAAATCTTGCCTAGGTCACCGTGGCTACTAGTCTACTCTGTCAATCTTTCCCAAACTGAAACACGGAAAATTTCAAGAATTAAATACTTTCTTTTTAAGAATAGAGAAAAAATTAAAAGTGGAGTAGCATTTGAATTACAATCTATATCAATTAATTTTCAAGATTCAATAAATGAGTGAAACAAAGAATACTGCACATCATTTCTCTTTTGCATTAAATGTTAGCTCAATGTGAAAAAAAACCTCAAAAAAAAAATCCTAGCACAGGGGCCACTTTCCTTCTGGGCCCCTAGGCTTCAGCCTACTCAGCCTAATGGGTAATCTGCCTCTGTCTATCAGACAGAAATGCTCAAAATTGCATTTTAATATTTAAAATTATGCATATTTCATCTTTCTTTCCTCATGGGTCCAGTTGCCCCATAAAAATGGGGTAAGTGGATCAGGAGGGTCTATGTTCCACATGTGTTTTTTTTCCTGTGGGATATCAGGTCCTGTTTGAAAAAGTTTAAACAACTTAAGAAAATTTAAACCAGGTAAATCATGTAAATTATATGTCAATAAAGAGCGTTGTAAGGGAAACATTTGCTGTCAAGGTGTCAAAAAAAAAAAAAAAAAAAAAGCACTAAAAGTGAAAATATTAGATTTATTTATACCAAAAACATAAAAATTAAGTAAGTACTTATGTACTTTAGTATAGGTAATAAGTATAAAAGTCCCATGGTTATTTTAAGGGAAAAATAGCAAGGTAAATCTATGAACAAACGACTACTTAAGTACTTTATCTGTATCCAGGGGTCTCATTATGTAGAGAAAATTTTATTGTTCCTACCAGAATACTTAATTAGTTACCTTCATGATCATTTTATTTAACATATTCTAAAGGAAGGTGCGATGAAGATATTATTTTCAAAATAGTGGTAGGAACATTAAAAGTTTCCCTTTAGAATATGACTCTTGTATCGTACAATTTCAAGGTTTGGCTATCTTGCTTTCACGGGCAAGGTATTTACATTCGTAAAATATTGAAACAATTTAATGATACCAGTATTTATAAGAGAATAAATTTAAAAACAAGTAAAAGTATATTTTTGCGTACTTAATAAAGGTGAAATTTTCATTATAAAATTCCAGTGCCAATGTGGCAATTAGGAATTAAAATTATGTGATGCCATAACAGCATCACCGCCTCTCAAGAGGTCAAGAAATTTGGTTTGATATCGCCCAATATACTTTTTTTATTTATTTTATTACATAATTTTAATAAGGTATTCTATAATTAATTTTCTTTATTGTGAGCAAAAAGCAATGGAGAAATTTAATTCCCGTTGTAAGAGAAACTAAAAAAAATCATTTAACTATTGAGATAACTGGATCCAGCATGTCCCAGTTACCCCATTCTTGAAAAATTTATGGGGTAACTGAGACACCGGGCTTACATTTGAAACATGAAGTAAATATGTATAGAAACCTGATAATATTAACGTAGTTATATGCCTAATCTTAAAAAAAAAAAAGATTGTTTAATAAAAGTACTTACAGTATTTTAATAAAAAGCTGAGGAAGTTCAACCAAATTGACATTGTTTTTAAAAAAAGAAACTTAAATTTTCGACAACCTATCACAGCAAAGAGAGAGTTATGATTGAGTTGACACACGTTGTTTTAGGAAATAGAGGTTAAGGGGCACAAATGTTCACAAAAGCTAAAACTTTAAATAAATCACTTTTTATAAAAAATAGCCTATGGCCGAGTTACCTTGTGGGTCCAGTTACCCCAACTAACCTTACAATTTAAAAGTTCATAACCATTTAAAAAGTAAATTATTTTGGCGTAAATAAATAAATCTTCATATGAACAACATTTGAGACTTTAAGTTGGAATTATACTTTTAAAACTGTTTAGCTGGTGGACGATAAGAGATTTCCTGTATAAAAATAAAACTCATTTATAACAGCATAATTTGTAGGTAAATGAAATTGGATAAGTGTATTTTACAGTAATAGAAATGATTTAACATTAAAAAACAACCTTCTCGATATTTTTTGTTTTAAAATACGAACAATGCTCATTTTGTTTGGGTCTTTATTAAATTGCTTATTAACTTGTAATCCATCTATTAATTACTCCAATTGACTTATATCTTGCCGGTGACAAAAGTAGAGAAAGTATTAAGAATGATAAAACAAATTAAAGAAAGAAAAGAAAAAACCTCCCAATACCAATCTATTGTAGCAAACAACCTAAGCATTTTCGAATTAAAAAAAAAAAAAAAAAAAAAAAAAAAAAAAAAAAAAGGCAACATACAAAGTCAACAGGGTTTTAATTAATCGATCCGACCTCTTCTATTAGAATTTCAGACGGCATATTATTGCAAAGACACAGAATTTAATCCAAACATTTAAGATGAACATCAAGATATATATATATAAAAATTAAAAAAAAGGAGCGGGGGAGGGTCACTTGTAATAGATGTGATAGTCAAAGACTCATAGAAGTACTGCTGATCGTATAACCTAATGTAAAATACTTTTCCATATGGAAAAGGTGCATTGTTTTATAATACTTAAAATCCTATGGCTCTTTGATATTTGAATCACTAAACAAAATACCGTAAAATTCCCAAAATAAGCCCCCACCCAAATATAAGTCCTCCTCCCCAATTTTCAACAAACTTCCTTTGTTGAAAATTTGTCCTCCCTACCAAAAATCTTTAGATGGAATGTGTTATCATTTGCCACTTGACGAAGAAATTTTTTACAGTGTCAAGTGCGGCAAGGTTAGTTTCTTTGGTTCCATGCTCCCTGGTGTGCCCATTTGATATTTTTCAAAGATCGCCATACATTGCCCTTTTTGTTTTAAGTGCCGATGCACCTTGCCGTTTTTGGAAACAGAAAATCTGCCTTGCCCCTTTTCCATGTTTCTTCTTTGCATCCTCTATTTTTTTTACAAAATATTTTCGCTATATTTTTTGAGAAAAAAATGCATGACATTATTTTCTTTAAGTAAAAAAATATATATGTGCGGTTTCTTTTTGCATAACGAAACATGTTTTTAGTCCAAAGCTGATGATCAGATTCTTATAACATTCGACATCCGACTTCATGGAGTTGAATAAACAAAACAAACCATATATAGTCCTTTTTTTCTTGTTGGATGCTTCTTGGAAGTGCTTTTTTTTTATTATTGGATGTTCGGATATATTTTAATAAATTTGTTAACACTATTATTGCAACTTGTTGAAAATTTGAACAAAATCAGTCTACAACGGAGATGCCATTCTTTTTTTAAGGAAAAAACTAGTTTTGCTGATCTTTTTTGTTGTTTTGTTTGCTTGCAGTTCCATTTCTTTTTCCCACACTCAAACAACACAAACTTGTTCATACATTCATGGAGTCCTCACGTAAAAAGGGGTAATTTGAATAGTTTCTCTCTAAAGAAGAAATATTATTTGGTGGATTATTTATTACTTGCTTATTTTAAAACTTTCTTAGAACATTTTAATTATTTATGGAGTATACCTTATCGTGTACCAATTAATTTCTGATAATAGACATTAATGTTAATAGTATTGAGGAAATTTTGAAGAAAATTCTGTTTAAGCCCCTCCCTACTTTTGCCAATATTTCATGTTGTCAAACAGGAGGGTGCTTATTTTCCAAATTTTACGGTAATTTTTGTGTGAGTGGGTGGGAAGGAGGGGGGGGGGGGCAACTAGGAAGGTCAAAAGGGTTAATGTATATTATGCTTAATTATATACTATCTCGATACTTTTATTACTTGCTGAAAAATGTTTCCTGTAATGAAATAACTTTGATACAAAGCCAATAATATTTGATAGACTTTCTTTTATGAAAATCACCTGCATTCATATAAAAAGTATTAAAATTTATATCTACAACTTTAGAATACAGATAATGGCAAGAAAACAAGAATCGCTCTTGCCACTTTTTCATCTTAGTTATGTTTTTAGCTTTTCAAGACATGGATTAATGTTACCCACTATTTGAAACCTATCGAAATAATTAACTTCATTTTACTTCTCAAACATGTGAAACCTTCATTTCATTTCTTGCAATTTGAAGAAATTAAAAGGATTCTGAAGTCAAGGAAATTGGTACGTTTTAATAGAAATAATTTAGTTTATTAAAAGAAAATAACACATTAAAGAAAAGTATCTTTCATTTTCATATAATTGCTAGTAATAACAGAATAATTATATAATTTTGTCTTTACTGCACCTATAGATGTAAACAATTTTCTTAATTAGTATCATTCTAATCAATATTTAACTTATATAAAATGGTATGTAGCGACAATATATAGTAATAGCATAAATATTCACATTAACGTAAATATTTTTAATACAGTCATAAACATAATTCAATTAGTAATTAGCAATATAAATCAAAATTAACACTTGCAAACTGCAAAATTAAATAACTTTGAGTACAGGGTCTCTGTTATTATTATTATTACTTTTGTGTACTGTTTTAGAAGTTACAAACCATTTTTTAATCATAATGTGAAGTGAAAATACTCGCCAAAACCCTCAGGATTCAGGTGAGGTAATATCCAAAACCACATTCACTAGGGTAATGATGCACAACCTGTGGCCTGTGAATTTTGTCAATATATAGCGGGCATAAAAGCATGACTTCATAGCCCATAAGTCTCAAAGAAAAACTGCATTTCGACGACCAGGCAAAGTCACGAATTTTGTCGATCGGATATTGAAAAATCGTCGTAGCATATCAGTTAAAGACCGGGAATTTTGTCAATCGGTTGATAGAAAAAAATGGCACATTTCGCCAATCGTTCATGAAAAAAAATTGTGTATTTCATCAATATTGTGAGAAATACTTGTGAAATTAAATAGATCACAAATCTTTTCAGGTCTTAAAATTTGCAATTTTTTTTGTCCCATAAAGAAAAGTAAGAAAATTTTAATGATTTTTCAGTTATGATTTAATAAAATAAATGATTTTATAACATTATAAAGATTACGTTAAATATGTGACTATGTAATGAAAATTTTGAAATAAGATATTTAATTTTAAATCTCTTAATTTGAACTAAATGGGGGAGGTGGATCCCCCCCCCCCCCTGCCCCTAAAATTAAATCTCTATTCCAAACCCTAGATGTTACCGATATAATTGAAGATAACTTTCCATATTTGTATTAAAATGTGGATTAATTTTCCTTCATTTTAGGCTCAGATTTAAATATTTCCGTTTCAGGTTGTCAGATTACAGATTGACACAAAAAAAATATGTTGGGTTAAACCTAACCCTCTCAAGACTCTAGTCTGCGAGACCCATAATAAAGCTGAAATTGTAAAATTTTCCATATTTCTTCTGTGAACGTGGAACCTAAAATAACACAGAAAAACTGCTATAGTACGTAAATGTGAATTCTCAGTCATGTTTGCAGACTTGTTTAGCTCTGCAAAAAGTATACAAGGTAACATTTTTCATTTGAAAATTATGTTTTTGTAGAATTAGCCATTTTATGTGTGAAATAGGTGTGTATGTATGCACATAAGCCCACAAAGAGAGTCTGCTATTTTGGGTTCTTATGTAGGTACATGCATACAAATTCGATAGTTGATGACTTATGTCCAAAAACATTAAGCAAAACTCCACCTTAAAGAATTGATGTGCTACTATTTCTCATATACAAAGATTGTCAGGTCTGAATCCCTAATAAATTGTTTTGTTTTTCCTCCAGGATTGAATAGATAACAATGATGTGTGTGTGTGCATTAATTGGTGCTTATAAAGTGCTTACAGGTGCTTTTTTAGAACTAAAATTTTGCTACTCGCCCTGCTTGTATTCATGTGTAATGCTTTTCAGAGAATAAAATAAAGTGGAAATTAAATGAAATTCTTGCAGCAATCTACTGAATTTTTAAAGCCAACCCTGCAAGGCATGCCAACTTCATCTCTGCAACACCAAGTAACGAGTTTCCTTTAAAATTCTGTCAAGTCAGATGTGTTCAAAATGTTAGTTACTGAAAGAGCGCTGAAAGTTTTGCCTACTATGACTATGAGAAAATATTTTAATGAGCACAAAGCAAATTTACCCCAGAAAGTAAGCATTGAAAATATTGAACATGCATGTAATGACAAGCTGTTATCAAAAATTGAGTTTTCAGGTCTGTAGTGTCAATATTAAAACCATTTCTAAGGAATTTTCAAACTTCAAAGCCTATTGTTTTTTTATGATTCCATTTCTCACTTTATGCACAGAGTAATGTTACATTTTGTCGGAAGAAAAGTTATGTTTGATGCCAAAACACCAAGCAAATTGTTTAACATTAAAGTAACATAAAGAGTCCAAGAGATGGATATTGGAGTAGAAACAAGAAGCTATATGTATCAAAATAAAGCTAGCAAATTAGAAAAAACTCGGTTCCTTAATAAATATAAATATATTTTAATGAAATAACAAGTAAAATCAGTGAGAAGTTTAATGTTAATTTTGGAATCCATAGATCGTTAGCATACATAAATCCCATTCATATAAAAAGCAACCCAGTATTTGCTATACTTCAATAGTTAGGAGTGATATTTTTCTAAATTTTGAAAAAAGTATAAACTGTGGTCTAGAATTTTTTTTTTTTTTTTTTTTAACAGTAATAAATTTCTAACAGCTTCAAATATGCAAATCCAAAATTACAGCTTGTTCCACCAAGCAGTTTTGGAGTTATGTTTAAACTTTCTGCATTGCGATCTGTTTTGCAATGATTAAAAATGAATTTAACATTATCAGTTCCAAACTTAAACATGCATAAATCCTAAACTACTTCATCCAATGACTTCCTGTTCACTATTCAAAGGTAAAATTTAATGTAGAATCTAAATATGTCAAAATTAGATGTTAGTGTTGGTATAGTTTCTATATACAGTAGAAGATCTTTATAATGTAATTCTCCATATAACGCACAACTTCTCAGATGTAAACAATGATTTTTGCAGTTAAAAAGCACCTGCATGTTCACATTGTAAAATATTGCTACTCTCTAAATGACTAAATTTGAAACATTAGTTCAACTTTATCTTCCAATTTAAGACCTTTTTACTGAAAAAAAAATGCTATTACAATATATATTTTTGAAAATGTCTAATATAAGAGATGGTTGTGTCATTTATGTTTGGATCATGTTTATAAAGTAAATTTAATAATGTGTGGCCTCTATTATGAAAAAATTTATAATTCGGATAACTCTTGGTAACAAGGAATGCAGCATAAAGATATTCTAATGTATTTTAATGTTTCGGACATATTTGGCCATGTTTACAAGGTGACTTTAATGATGTGATCCATATAACGCACAACTTTGCGTTTATAGATTGGTACCAGTCACATTTTTTAGATTTGTGGCTAATTAGTATGGGGAATACTTTTTTCTCATGACTGTACTTTGTGTTGTCTACAGATCTCATATGAAATACTACCTATTACATCCTCCCCTATGTTGGAATTTCTGAAAAATTTTTGCAGATCTATGCCGATCATGACCCCTAGAACCCAAAACTACCCTCAGTAAAAAACTTTATATATATAAACTTTCTTCTGGACACGATAACTTCCACAATTCTGCACAAATCTCTTCTAAACTGATACATAAAATTAGGGCATAAAATCTCTGTCAAGTTCGTTAATGGGAAAAATCGTACCAAGGAATGGAAATAGGAAGGGGTTTTGTGAAAACCGACAAAACCCCATAACTTATTAATTTTTGTACATATCAAATCAGTTTAATTTTTTTATTACTTCTAAAAATAGGGCCAAAAATTTATGTATTGCAGATTTTTGATAAAATTAAAAATGGGCTCGAGCCACAAAAAATAGGGTTTTTGGGAGAGAAAAAAATTCATAACTTCGTCAATTCTCAAGATATCAAATCCAATTAATTTTATTATAAATCTCCTTAATATTATCTACAACTATATTCACAAGTTTTTGATAGGACCAATTCGTACTGCAAAAAAATAAATAAATAAAAACAAAAACAAAAAGGGGAAGGGGGGGGGGGGAAGAAGAAAAAAATATATAACTCTGTCAAGTCACAAGATATAAAATCCCCATGAATTTATCATATATCTTAATACTGTCTACAGCATTTATATAGACTAGTTTTGGATAATACCAATTCTTACAGCAAAAACAAATTAAAAATATATAGCAGTTGAAGAAAAAAATCATCTTATTAAGGGTGTATTCAAATCCAAACTGCCTATTTTCTTACTCATTTTCAAATTCATTTTTGATCTCAAATGCATCCAATTAGTAGATTCTTTTATTCAGAAACTATATAATGTACCGTAATGATAGATTTTTTGATAGGCAGAATATATTTAAAAAAAATAAAGTAGGCATTTTGAACAGAATTTCCCTAAGTGATTGTGTTAGAAACGAAAAATATTGTCCTACTGAGAAAAGGATTGTTTATAAATCAAGTTTCAATTAATTGAACAAAAAATAAAAACACAGGTTGCTTATACATTTCTTAAAAAAATCGCATCAGCAAATTTCATATTTTTTCTATTAAAAATGAATCTGAAAATGTACCAGAAAATTTAGAGTTGTTGAGCATGGAAAAGTATTTTTTTAATACCGCCTTAACCCCACATAGCATTTTTAGTTTGCAGAAAATTTGAAAAAGTCTTGCTTTGAAAACCTGCAAAGTTGCAACAAACTCAGCATGACAAGACTAAAAATTCATAACAAGACTGCAACAAGATGACGCAAACACCGAAGTCACCACACTTTGAACTTGCGGCTAACTTGTTGTGCAAGTTAAATTCATGCTGTATCAAATTTATTGCAAATTGACGGCAAATGATTAATCAAAAATACTGCAAAGTAGTAGTCTTTTCATGCCACATTAACTGTTTACAACTGTTACACTATAGTCCAGGCAATAGAGACCGTATAGGGGCTCTACCTAGCAAAATTCATGGTAGTTCTGGAAAAAGGCTTACTGTATGTTTTTTGGGTTGCTGAATCCAAATTTTTAACTTCCCACCAAAATTTCTCCCGGCAACTCCCCCAAATTTTGGTAAAATGCCCCACCAAAAAGGTTTTAATTAAAAAAATCAATTTTTTTATTGTTTTAGGGAAAAAATACAATCTAGAAATTCAGAAAGTAGACAAAATTTGCAACAAATTAGGTATATGACATTATGACTTAGGGGAAGGGGGATCTGCCTCGGAACATACGCTCGGTGCTGTGTGAACTAAGTCGCGCAATTCCACTTAACCACTCACACGTTTACATTCGCCCTCCCACCTCCCCTCCGAACTTTCTCTATTTAAGTTTTTTGGGTTGCTGAATCCGAATTTTTAACTTCCCCCCCGCCAAAATTTCCCCCCGAAACCCTCCCCCCCAAATAGTTATTTTTAACTTAAATTTCTTATTGTTTTAGGGGGAAAGCATTATGAAATTCAGAAAGTAGACAAAATTTGCAACAAATAGGATGCATTATGACGTAGGATGAACGGGGAGGGGGAGGGCTGCCTCTGAACATGCATTGCGGAGGTCTGCACTAAGTTATGAAGTCCAGACAATAGGGGATTTTACCTGGAAAAATTAACACTAGTTCTGGATTTCGACTCACTTTGTTTTTTGGGTCGCTGAATCCAAATTTGTAACTTCCCACCAAAATTTCACATCGCAACCCCCCAAAAAATTGATTTTTTGAAAAAATTTGGTTTTTGAGAAAAGCGCGCGGGGAATGTTCCGAGGCAGACCCCTCTCTCCCCATTTATCCTGCGTCATAATATCATATATCCTATTTGTTGCAAATTTTGTCTAGTTTCTGAATTTCATAATGCTTTTCTCCTAAAACAATAAGAAATTTAAGTTAATAACAACTATTTTGGGGGTAAGTTAAAAATTCTGATTCAGTGACCCAAAAAACTTAAAGTAAACCTTTATAAGGAAAGTTCGAAGGGGAGATGGGAGGGCGAATGTAAACGTGCGAGTGGTTAAGTGGAATTGCACAACTTGGTCCACGCAGCACCGTGCGCATGTTCCGAGGCAGATCCCCCCTTCCCCTTCATCCTAAGTCATAATGTCATATATCTAATTTGTTGCAAAATTTGTCTACTTTCTGAATTTCTAGATACTTTTTCCCTAAAACAATAATTTTTTTGAATTTTTTAATAAAAACCTTTTTGGGAGGCATTTTACCAAAATTTGGGAGGGGGGGGGGGGGTTGCCGGGGGAAATTTTGGTGGGAAGTTATAAATTCAGATTCAGCGACTCAAAAAACATAAAGTAAGCTGATTTCCAAAACTACCATTAATTTTGCTAGGTAAAATTCCCTATTGCCTGGACTACTGTAAGTTTAACACCTTTTGAAAGTGTCCATATACCTGATCTGGTCTGTTGATGCATATGCACCGTTAAGATGCATGCATCGTTTTTACCACCATAAATAAGTTAGGGTAATATTTGTACTTTTCAATATGAGCCTTTTTTTGTTATTTGATAAGTATAGCGTTTAAAAAAGCAGTGCCAACCGAATAAAAATTTCTGCATTTTCGGCGTATCTGCTGATTGTCTATTCTCTGAACAGAGCAATTTTTTGCTTTTGTCACTTTCGTGAATTAGACTCTTGCCATCAGTTTCACAACAAACTACTTATGCAAGTAGGTGATGGTATACCTTGCAGGAGATTGCTGTGAATTTCTCAAATCAAACTTGTCATAGCAAGGTAATATCAGAAAAAATCAAACTTGCTGCTAATGTTCATGTTATCTAGGACATGATTCTGATAAAACCAGCTATTATATAAAAATGAAATAAAAACTCGTCAAAAGTGGCCAGATAAAATTGTTAATGAGGGTTTATCTCTAATCATGATTTAGTTTTTGTTGGTGAAATTTGTATACTTAACTTCGAAATCTACCTCTGCCTGTTGGCCGGGCCGGCAGGGATTTTTATTCCTATTAAAAGTTTGTTTCTGTGTTTGCTGTTTTGATTAGCGTGATAATATTGCAAGATCAATTTACAAAATTAATCAAAGACCTGTGTATTTTTAAATATTCATTTTTACATCGATACCTTTTTCCAGATTATCTATAGATAGGTTAATCTAGTGCCTACCACAAGAAAAGCAAGTTTTAATACTAGGCGGTGTAGAGTTCTGCAAATTCCATTTTAAGTCAACCTACAACCGAACCCGACAAAAAATTCCTTGATCCGAACCCGACCAAAAAGAATTCCTTGACCCGAACACAAGGTATTTCAACTCTCACCCGACCCAAACCTCCAATGTTTCAACCTGCAACCCGACCAGAACCTGCAATGAAAGGAAAGTAAATCATGTATTAATGCCATTATGGAAAATAATCTGTATAATTGTATCTCTAATACCATTTTTGTGTTAGAAGAATGAACAAATCTATATTCTTTAATATTCAAACATAGTAAAACCTCTGAATAGCAGACATCGGGATTATAGAATAGAGTCAAATATCTGGTCGGATTATCTCAAATTTTGTTTTTTCGGCTTGGAAGGAATCTAATTTTTTTTCTGCAGGTCGAGTTCACTGCCAAAGTATTTTTGTGTGTCATATATAGGTTTATTGCCACTCAGATTGTTGGGATTTTCACGAAAAGTTTAAACACCACTATGTTTCAAATGAAATTAAATACGTATGAGGATATATTCAGTTTACTGCATGAGAAATAAAAAATATAAAAGAAATGCAACCATTCTTTCTTTTAGAACCTTTTTTTCTTCTTTCAAAATATGAAAAATATTAACATTTTGTTTTTTATACACATAAACACACATGTATCATAATTTGATAGTTTATGTACACATGTTACATGTGTGTAGAGTGAGAGGTGCCCGCTATCATGCCCTCAAAGAAAACTCCCCCCCCTCCCCCTCATCCAAGGAAGTTCTGAACTGATGCTCCTGTATGCAATGCTGCAACAATATAAACCACTTGAGAATTTTTTTTGATTTGTATTCACTGGCATCGTCTATTCTTTGTGAATTCTGCTAATTTCAGTACAAGATTATCTTTGAGAGAATAAAACATGAGTTTGTTTGAGTTAATATACATATTTGTCTGTGTGTAGATTTCATGTTCCATAAAAAAACGATTGACACTCTTCAATTATTGCTTGGCTGTAATTATGTGAAATATTTATTCTAAAATATACTATAAATAATTCGGTATATTTATTCTAAAATAAGAAAAAGAAAGTCACTATTTCATACTTTTAAAAAAAGTTTTGACACATATAATAGTAATGGTAATGGATTATATTTTCGATATATGCTAGGCAAATGCCGCCTTTTATGCCTGCGCCCTGAGGCGGCCACCTCATCTGCCTCATGTCTGGCGCCGGCCCTGTATATGAATACCCATTATTTTATTTGGAACAATTGTAATTGTTTAAAAGAAATTTCATTCAAAACATCAAAATTTAAAACAAAATAAAAATATTTTAAATGTGCAGTCTCGAACAAGCCGACTGCCTATACCCACTTTGCGAACTGACCGATTTTGTCTGACCACTTCGTGAATTGGCCTGTTAGTTTGAAACGTTGTTGGCCAATTTGCAAATTGGCAGATTCAGGGTTTTGGCCATAACATATATATGAAATACAATGAAACTCGCAAGCTAGTGTTAAGCCTATGGGAGCGTTCTTTTCAAATTTGTGAATGTAACTTTATTAAAAAAAAAAAAAATCTGCAACCAAAATTGAAAAAGTAAACACTAACCTGGTAAAAATTCAATCTCATCTATTCTAAACAAGAAAAAAAAATCATTTAAAGCTATTAATATGCAAGTGAGAAATTTCAAAAAGAACCCTCCCATAGGTTTAACATTAGCAATCCAGTTTCTTTGCGTGACTAGTGTAGGCTCTTAGCACTCAAGCTAATGTTAATCCTTTGGGAGCATTGTTTACATATTTCTTGCTAGCATTTTAATTATTAGTAAATGATTTTTATTTTTTAAGGATTTTTTTTTTTTTTTTTTTCAATATGGTAACTGCAGTCTAACTTTTATTGTGCGTGAGGAGGAAGCATGCAAAATCCACATTCGCCCCGGATGCAAAAAAGGCTAGTTTTGGCCCTGGTTTTGACTCTATACCTAAAAAGATATAAAACCAATGCTGAAAAACTTTAATTAAAAAATGACAATGTTGCTAATATAACCAGATGAACTCCATCACACAGCAGGGGGAAATTTTACCTCCTGTGACACCCTTAATCCACATTCTGTAAGAATATCAACAGTCCTGCAACACTTAATATTAAACTTAACAGAAAGAAAGATGAACCTTACTAGTTGAAAAAGCAATCAGATGAATATTTCTATTTTACCACATCAATTACATCATGATAAACTTAAAGATAGAAAAGCACTATCACCAGTCCGGTAGCAAACTTCAGTTAAAACTGCTTGTGATTGACAAAATTAACTCTTCCCCCCCCCCCCCCCCCCTCCACACACACACACACACAACAGATTGATGACATTCACAATAATTTTTTTTCCTGCAACAAGATCGACAAAATTCATGATTTTTTGTGACAGATCACTTGATGACAGATCACACGTATAATCCATGGATTATATGCCGATGCAAATTATCTGCTGAAAATTTTTTATAAGGGCTAAAAATTGCAACTGCGGATTATACGCCGCTGTGGATTATAGGCCGAAAATTACAGTACATACAAAAGTTCACAATTTCACAAAAACAGGATTACATGAAAAAAATCTAGATATGACTGGTAGGTAAGATAATTAAATGCTGCAACTTGTTAAAAATGAATTCATGTGCAAAATTTTGTCAATATGCCGATTAATGGAAATGGTAAAATTGAAAATTTAACAAAATTTGAAACATGCATTTATGTTTATTGCCATAGCTGCAGTTGATCATGTAATCGGTAATTAATAAGAATATTTAACAAATTTAAAAAATAGCAGAATGCATTTGACATTAATTACTCTGTTCAAGTTCTTTTCCTAAAATATAGATTTTCAGACTTATCTAACTATACATATTTTATATATAAATGTAGGTTAAATAAACTTTTCAAAGAAAATGCAAACAACTTCCTGTACAAAATTTTGTTGAAAGATTTTATACTTATTAAAAATTAAACATCTGTTTTTATAACGTTACGTTAAAAAAATCAAAGAGAACAAATTTTTTAGTTTCCATTTTTTCAAACTTATTACAAAATTTATAGTTAATTTTATTAAAGTCTTCATTCTGAGTCAGAATCTGAATTAGCTGATTTTGCACTACTACTGTCTGTAGTATGAACTAAATGTGTGGGAAGTATGTATAAAAAGTTTTGGTTTAGTTTTATAACACAAGTCTGCAGAAAAATCAATTTTTTCAGCTGCATGGGATATTTTTGGTTAATTGTGTGCAGGCCTTGCAGCGCTCCTATATTTCCTATAATTCTTATAAATTTGAAAAAAATCCTATATTTTTCAACCCTCCACTTTCACGGTTATTTTTTATTTAGGCCGCGAAGTCCCGCAATCCGGATGTGGTTTTTCTGTGAATTTATTTTTAAAATTTTGCTGAATTCCACGAATCATTCTTTTTAAATCATGAATTTCTTCAATCAACCATTTAAAGAATCCCAAATTTCATCAAAAATCGAAAATTCCTGCAGTCACTCGCTTAAAAAAAAATAGTGGCTTTTGTGACTGAGCAAAAAACGATCAATTCCTTCTAGGCCTGGGCCTTAAATCGATTTAGAGCTTACATCGGAAATCCGATTTAACCATTGGTCTTAAATCGATTTAAGGGTGTATTCCGATCCAAACTGCTTATTTTCTGATTCATTTTAAAATTCATTTTTGCTCTCAAACGCATCAAACTGGGAAATTCTCTTATTTAGAAACTATATAGTGTGCCGTGCTTCTTAATTTTTTGATAAATGCAGAAAATACTGTAAAAAACGCTGTCAAAGTTGGCGTTTTGAACCGAATTTTCCGAAGCGGGCGATCTGGGAATGAAAAAAATGGTCATACTGAGAAAATAATTGTTTAAAAATCAAATTCTAATTAATTGAGCTGAAAATGAAATCACACGACATGTTAAACATGTCTTCAGAAATTACCCCAGCAAGTTTCATATTTTTACTTTTAAAAATGAGTCTGAAAATGTCTCAGAAAATTTCGAGCTGTTGACGGTGGAAAAATATTTTTTCGAATACACCCTTAAGCTAAAATCGGAAATCGCGATTTAGTTAATGTCAAATCGCGATTTAGCCAATGCCTTAAATCGCGATTTAGCCATTATCTTAAATCGTGATTTAGCCATTGTCTTAAATCGTGATTTAGCCATTGGCTTTAAATCGATTTAAAACAAAATACTGATTCAGAGCTAACATCGGAAAACCGATTTATCTACTTTGATGTATCTACCACTTACATGGCAAGCTGATCTTAAATCGATTTAGGAGGATCCGATTTAGGAGGATCCGATTTAAGCAAACATCGCAAGCCTCAATGCTTTCCGATTTAAGAAAAGCAAGGCAAGCTGGTGTTAAATCGATTTAGTAGGATCCGATTTAAAAGAACATCGAGCCTCAATCCTCTCCGATTTAAGAAAAAGGCGATTTAAGAAAACAATGATTTAAGTAAGAATTGATATTTATTTATTTTGTAAACAAGATTCAGAGTTTCCGTGATTGGAATGTGTATTTTTCAGAAATTAAGAACTTATATAGTGGAAAGTTGAAAGGAAAAAGTAATGTTTAAATCTTAAAATCCAAATTCATCGAATTTCAATTTTTATGCTAATGCAATCTTTTGATGATAAATTAAGTTTTCACATATTTGAGTAATATTGCAATATGTATTTTTTATTTTCCAATATTCTGTAATTAATTAAAAGGTTTTAAAGTAGAATCCTGCATTGTTTCAAAAGATTGTTTTCCTGAAATTCATTCAGCATTTATATGATTAATAATAATAAAGTTTTATATTTAAAATCCAAACTCATCGACTTGCAGTTTATACTTTTATGCATTCTTATGATGAAAAATTCATTTTTGACATGTTTTGGTAATATTTTAACATTTATTTTTTATATTTTCTATTATTTTGTAATTAATGGAATTATTTTAAAGTATAGTCTTGCATTGTTTTGTGTATCACTATTTGGCCGTGATCCACATGAAATATTTTTCTTTTACTAATAATATTTTTTTCCTGAAATTGATTGAGTATTTATGGTTGGAAAGAAAGAATAAAGTTTCATATTTAAAATCCAAATTCATCGAATTTTATTTTTTATTTTTATGCATTCTTTTAATGAAACATTCATTTTTCACATGTTTGGGTAATATTTTAATACATATTCTTTATTTTCTATTATTCTGTAATTAATTAAAATATTTTAAAATAGTCATACATCAAGTTTGACATCTGATTTCAATGCCAGTCACATGGATTGAGTATCTTGCTTAAATTGATTCACTATTTATATCCAAATTCATCCATTTTTAGTTTATATTTTTTTGCATTATTTTCATGAAAAATTTATTTTCATATGTAAGGGTATTATGGGAATATTTTAGTTTTAATTTATTATTATTTTGTAATTAATTAAAAATACTTTAATAAAGTTCTGTAATGAGTCAAGTAACTTTATTTTTACAGTAGAATGAGGGAGTGCTGGAGGCGGCATTCATTAGATTTTTCTGCAGATCTGCGATTTTCTGCTTTTTTGACATTTTGTTATCATTAAAAAGAGATATATTTTAAGATTATATTTTATTACTAATCTTAAAGGATGGCAACGGCTGTGAAAAAAATCAGCAATTTCAGTAATGTACTCCAAGGCTCACACTTTCAATCCTTCTCCATTCGCTATATAAATGTCAGCTTTTATGTTAAACAAATCTTATTATAATCTAAAAGTTAAAAAGATATAAAATTGCACTTTATTTCTCATATCCACCCCCCCCCCCCCATTTTTTTTACTACTATTCTCATCATGGTAAATGAATAGTTAAATTCATCATTGAATTCTTTTAATATGCTTCTGTTGTCTGTAAAAAAAAAAAAAAAAAAAAAAAAAGTGTATGTAGGCTGTTAGCAATGAAGTGCTATTTGGGTGGGTTAAGGGAAGTCCCCACCCCCCTTAAGGAATTTAGATTGTAGCAGGCATAACAAGTCAGACAAAAAAAAAAAAAAAATCTTTTTGTTTTATATTACTTCTTATAGAATGAGTTTATAAAATGTATTACAATAGGTCACTAATTTTTAAAATGGAAAAAAAAAAAACTAGTGTTTTGGGACATTCAAAGTTTTTTTATGTGTAAAATATACCTCTTTTCAAAATTATTTGAAAAATTAAAAGCTAAGTATACTAAATAATACAGGAAAGGGAGGGGGGGCACATAAAGACCATATTCTGTTACTAAAAATTAAAAAATAGGATACCAGATTCTAAAATGTAAAATTGGTGTTAAATCGCGATTTAGCACTAAATCGCGATGTTAGATGGATGATAAATCGATTTAAGAAATTTCTACATCGCCCAGTCCTAATTCCTTCAATCAATCGCGGCGAAAAATCTTGAATTTTTTCAATCAGTTGTGGCAAAAAATCGTTCATTTTGTCAGTCTGTCTTTGAAATACATATATTGCGAAATTTGTCGATCATTCTTTGATAAAAATCGTAATTTTTGGCAGTCTCTCGCAGTAAAAAAATAATAATGTGGATTTCTTCAATCAGTCGCTAAAAAATAAAATTAATATTATAATTATTAAAAAACGCGAATTTGTCAGTTTGTTGTCAAAAAAAGTTTGAGAGCTTCCTTAATCGGATGCGAAAAAAAGGTGCAAATTTCATCGATGTATATCAAAAGAATGTCAATCAGCTGTTGAAATAAAAAATGCAGATTTTGACTATTGGTCTTTGAGAAAAATTATGAATTTAGTCAATCATTTGTGGCAAAAAATAGAATTTCTTTATTCAGTCGCGGCAAAAAATTGAAAAATTTCTTGATCGGTCATTGATAAAAATCTGGAATTTTGTCAATTGATCGCATAATTAGTCAATCGGCTGCATAATTTCACAATTATATCTAACACGAATTTTTTACTCTATAGGGCAGAGGTGTTTCAGTTCCGAAAATTCTAGGCATTCGGTTCCGAAATGTAAAAAAAAAAAAAAATCGGGCATAAAAAAGTTAGGGAATTTTGACAAATGGTTGGCAGAAATAAACGTCAATTTTGTTAAAAGATCGCAGAAAAAAGCAAATTTCATCAAAAATCTCATAAAAACGCGATTTTTGTCAAAGAATCGTGCAAAAAAAAAATTTCGTCAAAGGATCACGGGAAAAATGCAAGTTTCATCAAAAGATCGCGGGAAAACACGAATTTCGACAAAGAATTGCAATTAATTCGCTAACTTCATCAAAAGATCGCAGAAAAGCACGAATTTCGTCGAAAAAGCGCATAAAATGCAAATTTCATCAAAGAATCGCAGAAAAAACATTATTTCGTCAAAGGATCATGAAAAATCTCTTTTTCATCAAACGGTCGCAAAAAACACTTTTTCGTTAAACGGTCACAAAAAAAACTGCTTATTTCGTCAAAGAATCGCGCGCAAAAAAAAAAAAAAAAATTCCCCGCCCCCTCCTCTGATGTAACCTTTCATAAAATTTGCTGCAAATTTCAGATTTTTTTTTTTTTTTACTTAATCACCCCTGCTATAAAGATAAAACAAATGTCATCCATTTTATATAACTTTTACAACAAAATCATTTATATTTAAAAAAATAAAAGTAAATTGAATAACTTTTATTTCAATTATGTTTGTATTAAAGGTGATTCTGTTCCGAAAATTCCAAAAATATAAGGCATTCATTTCCGAAAATTTTAAAAAATCGATCACCAGTACGAGAATTCGGACAAAACATATCACGAATTTCGACAAATAGTCGCTGAAAAAAATCCTTTTTTTCAATCGTTTGCAGAAAAATCAGCCATTTCGTCGAACGATCGCGGGAAAACGCAAATTTTGTCAAAGAACCTTCGTAAAACACGAAAATTTTGTCAAAAGATCGCTAAAAAAACCACAGATTTTGTCGAAACATTGCTAAAAAACCACAGATTTTGTCGAAACATTGCTAAAAAACCACAGATTTTGTCAAAAGATGGCGGAGAAAAACACAGATTTCGTCGAAAGATGGTGGAAAAAACCCGCAAATTTCGTCGGAAGATCGCTAATAAAACGTAAATTATTTTGTCGAAAAAATGCCGATTTCGTCAAAAAGATCGCGAAAAAACGCAAATTTTGTCAAAAGATCGCTAAAAAGCTCAAATTTTGTTAAGGGATTGAGAAAAAACGTGAATTTCATCAAAGGGCAGACAAAAACGCATAGTTAGTACCGGGAGGGGATTCCCCCCCCTGCTGTAACGTTTCAGAAAATTTGCTATGAATTTGAGAAAATTTTTTTTCACTCAGAATCATCCTTGGTTTGTATTGATAAATAAAAATGCTATAAGGGGTGATGATTCAGAAAATAATCAAAGTATTTAAAAATATAGCTTGAAAAAAAAAAAAAAAAAAGCATATAACTCCTGAAATATTACAACTCCTAATATTTTACTCCTGAAGAGTGTGAAAAATTCCTGAAATAGTCAGGAGACTGAACTTTAACCACTTCACCGGCGACGGGTATAGGGAAACAATGCTTACGCCCAACTTATCTCGGGGCAGCCGTTGAAGTGGTTAAATAGTTTACTCATGAGATAGTCTTATGGTATGATCCATGTCAATTCAGGCAGCCAAAGAAAAAATCTTACCTTCATAGTCTCAGAAGTTTTTGAATTGAACATATGTTAAAATTCAATAAAAAATAAGATACTTGTATATTTTGGTTTTGCCCAAAAAAATTCCTGGCCCGAGATACAGGCCGCCAAAGATGGCATCCCGGGCACCATTTCCAATTCGCCATTTTCGATAAAAATTTTAAAGTGCTCTATCTCTAGAACGGTACAAGACATTTTGTTGAGGTTTTTTTTATTTTAAAGATAATATTCTTCTGTTTAAAATGATATATCCAATTTTGAAAAATGTATTCAACTTTTGTGGCAACCTTTTGGGGGAAAAAAAAAAAAAAAAAATTTCAAAAATTTTTTTTTCAAAAATGCCAATCCTAAAAATTTTGATTTTTTTGCTGTTGATCAATACCATTGGGAACTATCTTCACTGTAAAGGAGAACTTCCACTTTTGAGTTTAACAAATTTTAGAAACATTTAAAAAATTCAGAGAATTTTACAGGAACTGTATATATACAGTTCCAGTAAAAGTCACTGAATTTTTGGTTATTTGTATCATATTTGTAAGGATATATATACTATATATCCTAAACAAGTTAGAAATTGCAATATTAAATGTGGCAAATGAGGTGCGTGCATAGTATTAACTAGTTTTATAAATATTCAGATCTTGGTGCAATAAGTGTTACACTCTTGGGCAAAAAGGCATGAATACAAAATTTACTATAATTCCATATATTAAATTCAGTAATACGGAAGTAATATGAATCCATCTTTAAAGGACTTAATTGCCATGGCAACCTAGAATCATTGCTTATCATGGTATATCATTGAATCAATTATGTATTATAGGATTTTTAAATAGAATGAAGAAAACTTTTATTAATGTCTTTTATGTTTTAATTTGATTTTCATAGCATTTGAAGTGATACATACTTTATTGCAGAGGTTTACAAAAAAATACTTCCTGTGTCATAGAAAGTGCATAGTGTTTACAGGGACACACAAAAGATTTCGGATACTTTACCTTATTGGAAATACTGTACATTAGCGATGATTGTTAGAGGTGCATTTTTAGTTGCGATATGAGTTTTTAAGTTTAATTAAATATTTCCATACTATGTTGTGTGTATAAAGGCTGTAAATCATATACAGGGCTACACAAAAGAAATCTTAAGGGTTTACTGAGTATGAATGAAAGTAGCTTAAAGGTGATTTTTAAATGAGTTATGCATTTTTACACTGAACTACATTTAGTATACCAAGATATGTTTGGAGAATATAGATAAAATGATACACAGGTCCACGCAAAGAATTAGATACATGGCCGTCTATGGATGATAATCTCTGGAAGTGTGATTTCACTGGTTTTAAGGATGTTTTAATCTTAATTAAATAGTGGCATGTATATAAAGATAGTAGGTAAAATACAGGTTGTATGAAAGTATTCAAGTATGCTTCCGTCTATTGACATAAATTTCTAAAAGTCAAATTCCGACCTATTTATGCGTTTTTAACAATTTCCAACATAGTTGAAAATGAAAGTCTTTATGGATTCGATTTGTCTGCCCATCTGTCTGAACTCTAACTTGTATTAATATAATTTGTATTGCTGTGTAATTGATATATGTTACTGAGATTGTTTTACTTTGTTCGGTATTGAAAATAAAGTATGTGTCACTTCAAATGCTATGAAAATCAAATTAAAACATAAAAGACATTAATAAAAGTTTTCTTCATTCTACTTAAAAATCCTATAATACATAATTGATTCAATGATATACCATGATAGGTAATGATTCTAGGTTGCCATGCGATTAAGTCCTTTTAAGATGAATTCATATTACTTGCGTATTACTGAATTTAATATGTAGAATCATAATAAATTTTGTATTCATGCCCTTTTTGCCCAAGAGTGTAACTTACTGCACCAAGATCTGAATATTTATAAAACTAGTTATAGTATGCACGCACCTCATTTGCCACATTTGATATTGCAATTTCTAACTTGTTTAGGATATATAGTAGGCTTATCCTTACAAATATGATACAAATAAGCAAAAATTCAGTGACTTTTACTGGAACTGTATATATACAGTTCCTGTAAACTTCTCTGAATTTTTTAAATGTTTCTAAAATTTGTTATACTCAAAAGTGGAAGTTCTCCTTTACAGTGAAGGTAGTTCCCAATGGTATTGATCAACAGCAAAAAAAATCAAAATTTTTAGGATTGGCATTTCCAAAAAAAAAATTTTTTTTTTTTTTTTTAATTTTTTTTTACAAAAAGCTGCCACAAGAAAAGTTGAATACATTTTTCAAAATTGGGTACATAATTTTAAAAAGAAGAATATTATCTTTAAAATAAAATAAACCGCAACAAAATATCTTCACCGTTCTAGAGATAGAGCACTTTAAAATTTTTATCGAAAATCGCGAATGAGAAAGGATGCCGGGGATGTCATCTTTGGCGGCCTGTATCTCGGGCCAGGAATTTTTTTGGGCAAAATGAAAATATACAAGTATCTTACTTTTTCTTAAATTTTAACATATGTTCAATTCAAAAACTTCTGAGACTATGAAGGTAACCCCTCTGCCTGAGTTGATATGGATTCAGCCTTTTGTTGACGTCTGTGATATTACATATGGAAGTGTATTGAAACATGTGTAGGTGTGCTTACTTATAAATAAAATTCCAATATTTTCTTGAAAAAATTCCTATATTTCCTATAATATTTTTGAAGAAAGTCACTTCTAGGCCTGTGTGTGTTTTCTTAGGGCGCTAAATCCAAAAATGACCTTAATTTCCTTCCATCACATGCAGTATTTTTGCAAAACATGGAGTGTTTACATTACAAAAACACAACTGCAATGAAAAAGATCAATATTTTATTACAGCAACTATATTCCAAATTATACTTTCCCTCTTGACTACACTTTGCATTTCAGTAGTTAAGTGAATCATAGTAGCAGCTTATGTCTGTGTGTAACTGCTTCTGTTTGTTCCTCAAATTCTTCGCATTTTCTATTTGTAGTACTGGGTTTCGTATTTCTTGAATGTCTCGTAGAAATATGAAATTAGCATATGGAAACATTTATTGTATATGGTTTTTTACTCAAGAATAGGATACCAGATTTCAGGCAAAAAAGAGTAATTTTACACTTAATTAAATTAAAAACATCATTTTTGCAGAAAAAACTTGATGTGGTGGATTTTTTTCTTTCCCCCGGTTCCAGTGAGTAAAAATCTAACAGTCAATAAATCCTATGCTGGTTTTTGGTTGCAGACCTGTGTAATCCAAACTAAAACTTAGTTTTGGTTTGAGTTTAGACTATAAAACTAAATCAAAACTTTTTATATTTGGTTTGAGTTTAGACTGGAAAGCTATACCAAAACTAAATATATATTTTATAGGGAATGAAAATTATTACTGTAGAAAGAAAAATGTAATATTGTAAAAATATACATTTTTTAAACAATGGAAGGTTTGAATACTGTTATTTATAATAATGACAGAACTGCAACAATTCATTTGATTAAACTAGCATCATTTATATACAGTCTCTGTTTAATGTCATTCTACTTAACGATGATCTCTACTTAAGGACGATTTTTTGCAGTCCCGGCTCCTTTAAGTAAAAAGATCTCTATTTAAAGATGAAATTGTTTCTATTTAGCGACGATTTTCACGTATTTCCCAGGTATATTTCATATATTCCAGGACTTACAAATGTGTCAATTCATTTTTTACCGCTAATTATACAAGTAAGTTGCAGCCATTAGACCTGGAAATCATTTGTAGTGTAAAAGAATATTACCAAAAATCCTTAATTAGGAAATCATTAAATAATTTTGCTGACAAAAATGAAATAAAAATTTACAATTTTGGGAGTCATGCACGTGATTACATCAGCCTTGAAAGAAGTTTCTTCTTGCACAGCACAATTGAAAACTGATTTTGGACATCTGGAATTGCCATTCAAGAACAAATGGATATAACAGATGCACAACTTGGCACAGAAGATATCATCACTGAAGAATGGAAAAGACTTGTTGGTGATGAAGATGTTTCAGTAAAAGATTCTATCAATTATGACGAAGACTTTTAACGACCAACTTGAGAAATTTAGAGCAAATTTATGAAGGCATCAGAAATGAAAATTCAACTTCAGATGCAGAAGATGGTGATGATGTTGATGATACAGAAAGCGAGACCCACATCCTTCTTACTCAGATTCAAATTCTACCCTGGATATTCTTCGCCAGTATATTGTTCCATGAAATATGGAAGATGACTCATTCAACCTTCTTGAAAAGCTTGAAGCAAGGGTACTAAAAACTAGACCATCATTGAAACAATCTACACTTTTTGATTTTTTAAAATCTTAATTTGTTTACTTAAATGTATTAAGTATTTTTATTGTACTGTAAGTAACATTGTATGCAGTATAATTAATGCAATTTGTATTTGTGCAATAGAAATATGAATTATCATATTGATATCCGTATCAATAAAATATGAAAGAAAACATAAAATAAATTTAAATAAATAATAAATAAGTTTTAAACACGGCAATATATTGAGAAATGTATTGAGTCTTAAGCCTGTAAAGTGTGAAGGGGAATGTTTTTCAAATATTATTTTTCCACAAATTCTGTTTGACTATTTTTCGAGGTTCCTTGAAAGTCGTTAAACAGAGAGCCAACTGTACTTAAAAATCAATACTATGTAAATGGGATGTATAATATATTTGATTACCAAATTGCAGAGATATTTGTTGCGGTTTTTACATTAGTTCAATTTGTACAAATGTAACTGAAATCATTTCAACAGAAACATGATATAATAAGCACTAGCGTTAAATAAAGCATGAATGCTACTATGAAAATTCTGAGACTGAAAAACTAAACTTTTAAAAGCAAGCTTTTTTTTTCTTTTGTAATATAGTCATATAAAGTGAAAATAATTTTCTTTTAGTGTGGATAAATTTAAAAAAGTTTATTATTTTAATATTCTCTATGAAAATATAATTTATTTGGGAGAAATATTTGAAAAATCAATTTTTCCAACACAATTTTTTTCCGGAAAAAAAACTTTTTTTTTTCTGCCACTTCAATTTTTCCGGAAAATATACATCTCTACTCATGGTGGTTCGATTAAAAGACGAGTTATTACTTTAATATAATTTATATACAAAATATTATTTGTTGTCTTACCACAACAAAATCAATCCCACAATTCAAATTGAGAAAACAAAATTGTAAGAAGGAGTAATGTTGTGATAAAAGATAACACAAAAATAAAAAAATAATACTATAACTCTTTTTACTGACCTGAAACTTAATTCCTTAACTTCTTGAAACCATAACTTAAATAATTAACTTATCCCATTAATTATTAATCCCATTAAAAACATAATTACTACCCTCTTAATTATCTTAAATTAAAACTTCCCTTATTAATAAACAAAACAATTAATTTTAATAATTAACAAAAAATAATGTTGAATGGCGTTGTGAACATTCAACTCTAAAATTGAGAAACCCACAATAACTAGATCCTAGTCTAGAGATCACTATTAAATAATTACATTTAAATCTTCCCAAGCCATGCACTTCGCATAACTCCTTAAAAACTATTAAGAATTAATCCTAAGTCATGTACTACACATGACTTCTTCAAAAGACAAATTTCTCTTCAATTTATTCCAAGAACTCAGCAGAAACAATGAAATTCAAGAAAATAATGAAAACTAAAACTCCCTACAAAAATTAATAACAACAAATTCCAAAAACACAATACTTAAATCTATCCTTGACCTCCAAAAACAAACTTAACTAACATCAAGAATGAAATTATTTCTGCCAAGTTATTCCTGAAAAGACCCCACCATAACGTGAGCAAATTCACTTACATTACCTGAAAATATTCTATTTTAAACAAGAAAATACACTGCAGAAATAACAACCAAATTTAGGGATGACATAATTTAATTCATCAAATAGTCTCTTTTCCTTTACAACATAAATTCAATTACTAACAATAATTCACAATGAAGTTTTCCAGATTCAGTACATAATTGCCGAAACGTCAGTGAAGGCTTACTGTGGAGACACGAAAAGTTTTGGTTTCCGTTAGTCTGTCTGTCTGTCTGTTCCGCGATAACTGCCGCAAAAAGCATCCGATCGGCTTGAAATTCCCTGGGCATATTGATGAGCTCCCCGGATTTAGCTGTATAGTTTTGGGTTAAATTTGGTTTATTCGTTCGGAATATACAGAACATTTTATTTTGTGATATAATGCTTTTCTATGGAAAGTCAGACGATTTTCAAATTTTCATTTGTTGAAAGAAATCGCTCATATGAATAATAGATTTAAATGGTAAATTTTGGATGCTGAAATTTTTAAATAAGAGTATTAAATTATTCTTATTAGTTTGCAATTTTGTCAAAACATTTGTCAGAGCTTTTAAATTAGGTGTATAACTTATGATAGAATTTTATACATGTGTTCGAATAATATAAAACATTTTATTTTATGAATTTACTTATATTTCATTTTTTCTTTTAACCGTTGCGTAGCAACAGCATCTCATCTAAAAAGATCATAAATGTGAAAGTATGTATGGTTTTTTGAAGTCAAATCAAAGCAAAAGGAATGAATTAATGAATGCCTTTGTATAGATATTTGCATATAGATTTATTTAAACGCAGAAATGAAAATAGTATTTATATACTATATAGAATAATATTTTCATTTATTTATTCAACTATTTGATTATAAATGAAAAAGTTCGTTATTTTCATACAGAATAAACTGACATTATTCTGTTAAATTTTATAAACTTTATTGTTGCCAAAAAAAAAATGAATAACAATTTCTCCCAAAGAGTTAATTTTAATTTGTAAGATTTTCACGTGCAAAAGAAAAATGGAATAAGCAAATAAAAAATAAAAAAAAGGATATATAGGACAGGAATGAATACATATAAACATTTCACACCAAATACCACCTAAAATAGTTTTTGTAGCAGTATTTTCCCAGCACTACGAAGAAAGATTCCTCGATTTACACGATTTTACTTGTCCTTTCTTTTCTCATTCTTTGCGATTTCTTTTTCGCAATTGCGTGCATTAATTGGCACAAAATTTTACATTTTTATGACTGAGATATATGTAAGGCCATACAAATAAGAAATTCCGTATTGTCTCCTATAAAATGTGATAAAGTGTTGGTTAATCATATATGTTTTTATTAAGAGGAGCAGAGCTGCCAAGCCTCCGGCGTTCTGGATACCAGTATTTTAATACAGAAAATGTTACTTTATTTAATTGAAACATTTGCGCGATTTAAAAGAACATTTTCTCTAAGATAATAGTGATGTGCAAAAAGCTTGAGACTTGGCATGTCTGGTGGGGAGGGAAATGTTTTACTTAATGCATTTATCTCTATTTTAATGCTACGTGAACAACGTCCGTGTGACAGCTTGTAGAGTGTAAAATAAATTAAATTATTAAAATAATCCTTATTACGAAAAATGAAACAGAAAGTCCGGCTAAGGGAAATGAAATGTTAGTTAACCTTTCGTAATTTGACCTGAACATAGGTTTGCGTCAAATTTCAACGGTATTTGTAACATCACGATTTTAAATTAAATGTAGATACTATTAAAAGAAAATCAGAAAAAATACTTAAAGGCGCCAAATCATGTTTATCTATTTAACGATGATGAATTATTAACTGTTAGGTTTAGAAGCCCCCCTACTTTAGGGTGATTTTAGTAAGTTAATGCTATCGAGTACATTTTTTGATATTTAGATTAGATCTTAGATATAAATATTGCAGAATGGTAATCAAAATTATTTTTTTATAAACAAAATTTATAAAGGTATTAGATTTCTAAATTAGATGTTTCAGTTTGCATTTCCAAAAGTTCTTTATCCATTAGATACAGGTATTTGTGGTTAGCAGGCAAGTAAATACTGCTGTATGGATATTAGGATAACGTAAAATGCTTGACCGAATTATTGCTTATCCTTATAAATCGCAGTGTAAAAAGAAATCTAAGATATAGGGTAATCATTAACTCAATCAGTAGAAAATTACAAATGCAAAATAAATTACACAACGGGGGGTTCAGGGGGGCAGAGCCCCCCTGAAGAAATTTGCTTTATTATATAAAAATTACTAGAATAAGTAGCTCGTGAGAATTTCAGAATATCCTTACATAACAACGTGTTTAATTTAACGCTTTTAATGTCTGAAACCATCGAAATATTTTTTTCCTTTTATAAATGTTTGTGTAATTTAAATAGTTTAAATTTTGTTTTTGTAGAAAGATTAATATTACGCAAAGTTTGATAAAAACAATGAGTTGCAGAGATGACGTTGAGGCTCTTGATCTGCAGATTTACTAGTTAATACAAATTCCTTCTACTCATAACATTCAATTAAAAACAATATATTCGATTTTCCTTTACTAATTACTATTGTCACTTTAAAAATTTGTATCATTTTACAATATATTTATAATTACTAAGACTAACATCCCTAAATTAATTTTCTATATAAGAAGCTACTGGCAGTAATAATAAAAAAAAAAAAAAAAAAATGTGGAAGACTTACATTCCACTATTAGTTTGGCCAATTAAAATAAAATAAAATAAAACTTGCAATGTTAGACATGCTTTTAAGATTAGACAGAAAAATAGAAAAGGAATTATAACTTAGCAATGCCGGGGCCCCAAGCCATCTTATGCAATCTTTCCGCTCTTTCCAATTAAACCACCTTCCAAGATCACTGTTGTCTCTCCAACTGACCAAAAACTTCATGCTTCCCGCCAACACCTTTTTTCTCCTTTTTCCCACATATGCATGCAGGGTAAATAGTGCAATGAAAATGACACTTGAACTGTAAAATTATTCCATTTAATTTACTACTTGCATCAAAAATGTGATAAGCCAGCCACAAAAGCCATGGAAATGCTTGAGAAAATTGGTGATTATGAAGATTTGTTGTAATAAAATTTAAACTTTCTTGAATATCCCTGCGCGCAATTTGATCACGTGACGACGCTCGTTCCTTCCTCTGACGTCATATCAGGTGGGAAAACGTACCCAACGCTGTGTCATTCATGATGTTGCAGTTACAGTTAGAAAATGAAAGAATGTGAAAATTAAGATTGATAGAACAGAAAAATCAAAGAAAATAAACCATTAATTTGAATTACTTTTAAACTTTAAAAATATTAAAATAAATACCAGTAGCTCATAAATAAAATAACCTCGTTTCCAGTAGCTCCATGGTTAATATTTTAAACATTGATTCCAAAATATTGAAAAATTAATATTATTACAAAATACACATTTGATGGTTGATAAACAATCTAATTAGTCGGAAATATATATTCTAGGAATTAAACACTGATGTGGAGAAGTTGCGCAACCTTCAACTCATCAATTGCCAATCAATAAAAGTATGACTTCCACCAACCAATCTGCCTTCACAGCCAAACAAACATATCAAAATATTTAATTTAAAATGTGCTTTGTGGACAGTGTGAATTCATCCCAATAGTTTCATAAAATTCTGTGCCAATACTTTAACAATAATACATTATAACAATTATTTACTTTTAACTGATTAATTTACCCAAATTTACCCCAAATACTTAATTTACCCAAAACAAAGATCGTTAGTTTGTAAACAAACCGACCGCGAGTGACAAAACAAAAGTTAAGTAAAAATATCGTTGAAATAAGTTAAAATATAACAAATAATTCAAAAATTATTAATATGGTAATTTTACAAGTTACGACATAACATATTTATAGGTTCTATTTACTATGTTCCAAGAGATGTGGATTGAGCGAACACACCATAAGACTGCATAGATCACCAATAAATATTGTCTAATGGCAAAACCCAGTTTATACTAGAATGTGCCGTGGAGAGGCACATGCGACAGCCAGGGTCAAGGGAAGCCATAACAATGTGTTCTCCAAACAATGTATTATGTTGACCTTCAAGATGATTTTTACTATATTTCTTATTTATATCCACAAAAAATAGAATATCGCACAAAGATGCAGTTTACAAAAACAGTTTAATAGAAATATTGTTTTTATATGAAATGGTTAAAAGAAATGATGTAGAAATAATTTTCTTAACAGAATACTTATGGTATTTTTATTTAAATAAAATCAAAAGCAAATATTTAACATCTAATGAGTCCTGTTTTTTATCTATTCATTTTTTTTTTAATCTTCTTTCAGTGTTTTAAAATAAACTGCATGCTTTTAGCACATTACAATAAACTTAACAGGCACAAAAGCCCATATTTCATCTGTTTAAATAACATCCTTTCATGTTCAACAGTCTTTTAATTCTTTTTACTTAAATAGCTTTTCTGTATCCTATAGAAAACACTACACACTTTTATTAAATTACAATAAATTTAAATGGAACTAAAAAAAATAAACCCTGTTATCTTGATCTGTTTGAATATCTAAAGGATAGAAAATTTAAATTTCATTAACTGTTTCTATAAAAGTACAAAGTAATTACCAGTCTAAATATTCAGTTCTTACTTTTTAAGTATGTTTTAAAAATTGAAGTGACTAAGAATACTAAGTAGTTCATTTCTTTAAACTTTGCTGCTGCTATTTAAAAATTCTGTATCTCTGTTTATAATGCAAAGTTATATTTTGGTCTCAAAGAACTACTACTATATTATTCTTTTACAAATTGGTTTCGCAGAGCAGCTACCCTGCTTAATAAAAGAAAAATTTGAGAAGGCTTTTTAAAATTATTATTATATTATGGAAAATTACTTTGCAATTTTTTTTTTTTTTTTTTTTTTTTTTTTTAAGCTCTGCAATTATTAGCTCCAATTGCAAAAACATCTGGTGATTTGTAGATTCAGCAAAGAACATTTTAAATCATGCAAGCAGTGGCAGCTTATGCAGATTTTCACTTGTGGGGCCAGTCTGCCATAACTTTTTTTTTAATTGTTAATATTTACCATTCAAATATGAAAACTAATTTTTTATCACTGAAATGAAAAACAAATCTTTCATTTTTCATTTGAATAAGGTTTTTAGATGTTTGTGTAATCTAAACAAATTCCTGTACAGGGTAGCATAAAAAAAAAATAAAAATGGGTACTTGGTTGTCTATTGATTGAAATTGCCAGAAGTACATTTTCATTTATGTTATGTATTTTTCAGTTTCATGAAATTTTACTATGTGGTGTTTACAAAAATGTAAAGTTCACATACTACACCAAAGGCACCACAAAATATTTCGAATCTGTTACTCTCTATGCGCAGTAGTAACTGAAACTGGGTTTTCAACTTTGTAGCGAGTTTTCTAAATTGTTTATTTAAATCTACTAGTGTTCATTCTAGATAGAAAAAGGGCAGAGTGCTATTCACTAAAAAAATATTTCCTTAATTAAGAAAAACAAAGTGGGAAAATATGTAATTTTTAGATATGATAAATATAGTAACATTAATTTTGAATGATTTTATGATATTAAATAAAAAGTACAATTAAATTGCAACATGACTGAATAATTTTGTGTGTGTGTGTGTGGGGGGGGGGGGGTCCTAAAGAAATGAGAAAATTCTATCATTTCTGCAAGTTCTTGAACAGACAGATTTATAAATACTATGGAATGGAGAAAAGTTTTACTAGAAATCTCTGGGTACAACTAATGGTTCATTTTTACTACTTTTAAAAAAGGCAGATTGCATTTGTGAATTCGAAAAAGGGTAGGTTGCATTTTGGGAATTCAAAAAAGGACAGGTTGCATTTTGTGAATTCGAAAAAGGACAGGGTGCTGCGCTCTTCAAAAATGACTAAATCAACCATTTCACTATATGAAAAGATGAGTTTCGTAACCTCATTTTGGCAATGTGTTGAAAAGTGTTTCATAAACTACGCCTACTGCATAATTTTTATTTGATTTTATCATAAATACTTCATATTCTATCCATTTGTTTTTTAAATGTAACGATCATGGGTTTTTAAAAATGTGTTCTTGAATTATGTGATTTAAAGTCAATAAATATATATGTACTTAGCTTCCATGTCTTCAGATTTTTGGACACTGCTTTTTCTGAAAAGAAATTTTCACTTTATTTGATAGAAGAGATTTGTGATTAAAAATAAAATGGTTTCTTTAAAAAAAAAAGTGGTGCCTAAAAATCTGATGATTTATGTATCTATTATCTTCTGTTTGATTATAATATTTGAAAAATGTTATATATACACAGTAGACTCCCTCAAATCTGCACAGCTTGGAATGAAAGGTTGTCCAGATTTTAGAATTTTGTGGATTTCTGGTCACTGTTTTGTTTGTTTATTTAAACAGTAATTTGAATGTAATTAATCATTGGAATTATAATGAATGCTTACAATAAAGTAAAATGTTAAAATTTCTTAATTTAATAATTGCATAAAGTAATTTATGTAAAATAATAAAAATTTAGAAAAAGATTAAAAATAGTCATGTAAATAATTTATGATAAATGATACTAAATATGCATAATAATGATGAAATATCAATTTTTTTCTTGTTTTATTCAATGAAAACAGTTCATAAGGGAAATTATTTGTTCTATTACTTTTTTAACAAGCATCACTCATTTCTTTAAGTTGTATTTTGTGAACATAGACAAAATTGTTGTCTGCTTTAGTTTTTTGTTTCTTTTATTTCATCCTGAAGCTGCTGAACAGTCATTATGTGTTGTTTAGATATAAAATTCTGTTGAATTAAGAATTTCAAATACTTGTCTCCTAAGGCTAGACCTTCAATATTTTTAAGTTCATCAGATTAAATTTCTGATGAGGAATATGCATCAGTATATAATGCACTAGAAATTATTTCCTGGTCAGTTTTTTATTCTATGGTTAGGATATCACCATCACAAGCTATCCAATTCAAAACTTCACTATCTTCTAAACTATCAATGACTTTACTCAAAGACTGCTTTACAAAAACCAGCAAATCAGTAGTTTTTGTTTGAACAGCGCTGGGCTGAAACCCATCAAATGTCAAATCATTGAGTCAACAAAATGATGTTGGCCATACATTATGCCATGCATGTATCAAAGTGTCTTGCGACAGAGTTCCAAGCAAGGTTGTGCAAAATTTTAATTAGATTAACGATTGAAAGTTAACGATTATTAACCATTTGGAAAAAAATGGTTATTGTCCTCTGTCAGGAAATTAAAAACATATCTGAAGCGTTTTATTGATTGAATCCGCATTTTGTTTTCTGATTGGTCTATACCAGGGATGGCGAACCTATGGCCCACGTGCTACTTTTGGCATGCTAAAGAATAATTTTGGCATGGCATTGTTTGTGGCTCTATATCAAAATAAAGTGAGATTACACAAAATCTCGACTGGTCTTTTCTAAATTTGATTAAATGAAAATTAAAAATGTTTAATTGCGGCATATATTCCAATCTAATTAATTATGGACTCTCCTTTTTTTTTTTTTTTTTTTTCCAAACCGAGACAATATTGGAAAACTATCGACAAGAATTGGCTATTAAACATTACTAAATGCCGATGGTAAAGTTATGGCAACTTTGAATTTATTTCAGAGCTATTCAACGAAACTGGCGTTTGCCATTTTAAGTTTTTCCGGCTACGTATGCTTTCGAGTCACTGTTATCACAAATGAATAATATCAAAACTCAAACTGTAAGCACTTGTCTGATAAATCTGGTTCAATTTGCATTAAAACTAACTGGATATTAAGATGAAACAGAAATCAAATTACGGTGCATTATTTTTTTAAATTAAATTCTATAATATATTTATTTCTATAATTATTATAGCATAATATCTACATGTATGTTACTCATATTTTTTAAATCTTAATAAAAAATTTTAAATAATTTTAATCCATTATTTTTCCACCTACTAAATTTGTTTAGTTGGCACGACATGATCATGTCAAATAATTTTTGATCAAATTTGGCATGTGGCAACAAAAAGGTTCGCCAACCCTGGTCTATACAGTAATCTGTATTTTCCCTTTACTTTCAACAGAGACAGATACTTTTGTTGCCACTATGACAAAAAAGGAATAAAAAAACTACAAAAAAAAAAATTAACTCAGAAACAAATTGAGATACAGCTTTCAAACAAATTGCATTTAAAAGTACATTTTTTT
This sequence comes from Maratus speciosus, assembly GCA_963932465.1. Taxonomy (NCBI): domain Eukaryota; kingdom Metazoa; phylum Arthropoda; class Arachnida; order Araneae; family Salticidae; genus Maratus; species Maratus speciosus. Next base: position 177,937,651 of record OZ010787.1, read on the forward strand.
TCTCTATATAACGGTGTAAAAAGTAATATTGCGGGATGTTTAGAAGTTTAAGAATGAAATTTCATTTAAAATTAGTCCAGGAATATTAATGTTTAATCCATGGCGTACGTAATGAATGACCAGCTCCATAGAAGTTTAAAAATTTACAGTACCGAAAAATGTAATCCGTGGTGTACGTAATGTATGATCAACTCCGTGCGATTTTTTGTGTCTTAAATTTTAGTCTTTGAAAAAATCATTTTCCAAATGGTCGTAATTTGTTAAATTGCATTATTTTTTTAATCATGACTAAAGATTGACCGATTAAGCTTAGTTTCAATCCAACTCATAGACTAACGATCAGTGATTATTTTAATGTAATCAATGCAGGGTTGTTTGATTTAAATCAGCTTGATTTAAATCAAATGATTTTTTTTTTAAATCGTTGATTTAAATCAGTTTTTTTTAAACATTGATATTTACAGGTTAAATAAGAATCAGATTCATCATTTATGTTATAAGAAAATTAATCATTCATTTCAGATTAAAAATTATCTTGTAATAACATTAAATGAAATTTAATATGTTCAGAATACTATTTTATGAAAGTAAATGCAATTGTGTTAAAAATATTATCAATCCATAGTGTATTCCTCAAAAATATTGATAAATGCTCTCTCATTTTTAAATTGTTTTCTTTTTTAGATGATCAGTTTATTTTTGCAAGTTAAATGCTTAAGCTATAGTTAGTACCTTATTCATGCGCCTGTCCAGGATTTGCCCTGTATTTGTGAAGTTTTATTTATTGAAAAATTTAACTACAATTTTGTGAATTTGAAAATATCATTATATATAGATTCTTGTTTGTTTTTAATAGGATCATTTATTTATATATATATATAAAGCGTATAATAGATACTTTGTTGACTTCAGCTGTTTTGTGACAAGTTAAATTTTATTTTAAAATAATTTGTGAAAGTTTGTGCCCACAGAAAAGTTTAGGGAAATGTCTATTTTGAAGACAAAGAATTTTGTGAAGGGCCCTATTTTAAGATGAAAATTTGCGTGAAGTGTCCTGTCTAAATATTTAAAAAATTGTGAAAGGCCCTTTAAAGGACCTAAATTTTTCTTAAACAAACCCCTGTTATGTCTAAGCTAAGCAGCGATTCCTACTGTCAGTAAGCATGATTGATTGTTGAAATTGTCAACTGCTGAGAAGATAACTGACAATTGATAGTTTTAAGCTTTCAGTTCAGTTATGTGATTATTTTTCAACTGGTAACTATTTTGTCAATTATTAGATTAGTATAGTATTGTGTGAATCAAAAGTTGAAACAATAATGCCATTTACCAATACTAAGTACGGTTACAGAGAGCTTTTGGATTTTTTGATACATAAGAAAAATGGTTCACAGAAAAAAAGATCCAATGAGGCTTTATTTTACCGAAAAAAAATACTATTTTTGAAAAAGGTGTAATAGTAATATGCAAATAGTGTAGTGATAAAATGATGGGGATTATGGCAAGAATGTAAAACACAAATAAACTTGCAGTCTATGTGATAAAATTCATGAATCTGAATCTGCAATGGAATACACATATACATTTAAAATTCTTTGTTACATTTATTATGTGTTTATATATTATTGGAGTAACACATTAATGAAAAATAAATAACTTTAACTAGAAATTTATACACAGAACATGCATAGATTTATGTATAACAATTTAAATTTAATAGTAGAATAATAAAAGGTTAAGTTTCAAGTGAATCTTTTAAATTTGTTTGAAACAATTTTTAATTAGAATATCTTGAATTCTAATCTAGGAAATGAAATTAATAGAAATGTGTAAATCTATACAGAAGAAATAAATAAATACATGCACGTACATAAATAAGTACACTAATAATATTAATAAAAAAAATCGTGATTTTTACCAACCCTGCATTTAAGACGGATACACGGACCTGAAGCTATCTAACAATACCAGGAATATATGCAGAATAATGGCACGAAAAGCAGAGTTAACCACAATTCTGTCAGTGTTAACAACGTCGCTGGAAATTCTAAGCATGTCATATTACAAAAGGAATTTCTAGATGATTTAGCCAAATATTTTATTCACTCAATGATACCTGTACGAACAGTAGAAGATCCATATTTCAAAAAATTGTTCAAAAATTTAAACATAAGTGACCAAAACCTTAAAATCCCGAATTGACAATCTCTAAGAAATGTTATTTTAAAGCGATCATTTGAACAAGAATTTGAAGTAAAAGAGAAGTTGACATCTGCCAAATATGTTTGCATCACGACAGATATTTGGTCGGAGAAAAAAAGCTTTCAGGGTGTAACTGCCCATTGGATAAGTGCATATTTACAAAGACAATCGGTTGCAGTTGCTTGTCGGCGATTTAAAGGGTCACATACACATGATCGAATCAAAGTATTTTACTTGAATTATATTCAGATTTCAATTTAGACATTTCAAAGATAGTAGCATCAGTTACAAATAACGGTGCAAATTTTGTGAAATCCTTCATGATTTTTGGAGTTGAAACCAAATCTCTAGAACTAGAGACAGACATGTCTTTAGGCTTTGAAGCCAGTGATGCCGAAGATGAATGTGAGAGTCCGCCGATTTACAAAGATATGTTAATTGAAAAAAAAAAGCCAAATGCTAACAAACAAGTCAACATATAATAATAATGATGATAATTTGTTATCCCCTCATCTCGGATATTGTGCTCATACTCTAAACTTGACAGTGAGTGCTGATATAAAAAAAAATTTGAATGACAATAAAACTGCATTAGGAAGTTATCAGGAAGTGCAATGCATTATGGAATGCGGCAGGACGACCAAAACCAGCGGAAATTATACAAGACATTTTAGGATATACGTTATCCTGTCCAGGATCCACGCAATGGAATAGTTTTTACGATAGCTTAAAACAAATTTCAGCAATAAGAAATAAAAATTTCATACTAAGTCGGGCTTTGAGGCACAGAAATCCGCTAACAAATATTGAATATGATTATATTGATGAATTCATTGAATGCGCTACACTGACAGCAAATGCAATTAATATCTTACAAGGCAGTAAAATGTTTTACGGTGTTGTTTTGCCTTGTCTATTAGCTCTTAAAAAGAACCTGAAGAAGCTACTTAAACGGGATCTCAAGTATTGTAGACCAGTATTAAACAAGTAAATTGAGAGTATTGAGAGGTTTTCTGAATTTTGATCGTTCCGGTAATGTTGCTGAAAACGCTGTAATTGCAGCTTTAAGTTATCCTAAATTTAAAAATAAATGGTTTTCTTGTATATCATTGAAGATGCATAAATGGTGTATTCTATTATTCATAGCTGCAATATGTGATGAAATTTTTGCAATCGTGAAAAATCCTTTCCTTCAAAACTGTTCCATTAAAAAATCAAAGGAAGATATATATTTTGATTTCGGTTCAGATTCTGATAGCAAGTGTGAGGAATTGGACACTCCTAAAAAGAAAGTCGAACTCCTTATATAGGGGGTTTTTTCGGAACAGTGTCAAGAAGTAAAACTCCTAGAACATTAACATGTTCGTTTTAGAGAGTATTTGTGAAATATAATACCGCAATGCCATCATCTGGAGCTGTAGAAAGAATGTTTTCTTTCGCCACGATGATTAACTTATCTACATCTCAAAATTTATTGGATGATATGTTTGAAAAGAAAGTTGTAATGAAGAATAATTTAAATTACTTTAAAGAATAACCATATGCTGGCTAATTGCTAGGGTAGAGCCGGATAACTAGAAGGGAAAAGTATTCACTGTTTTTTCATTATTTTCTCACTTCAAACTTAAAGACAGGATGTTTAAGGTATGTTACGCAGACCTGTCAACTGCTACGAAAGGATCGTAGTTGCTACGATTTTGACCTATAAACTACGATGTTACGAAAATCTGTCTTAAACTATGAATTTTCGCAAAAAACACAAATGCATTTTTTGTTTCTAGGTGCGATTTTTATCCCACATAGCATATTTTTCAGGAGTGATTCTGCTCCAAACTTTCAAAGTATTCATTTCCGAAAGTTTTAAAAAATTAGCCATTAGTCCAAAAATTTGGACATTAAAAAATGCTTGTGGGGGGGAAAAAAAGTCTGGGTTGCAAAACAAACTTCTTAACATAAAACACTATGTATATTAACCACGAGTGAATCGTGTTTCTGTAAATATTTATACAAGAATTTCTGGAGGGAGTGAGTTTTTTTGAGGGGCAAGGTTTGAAATAGTGTGCAAAATCGCACGATTTGCATTAAACTATCGTGAATTTTGACATGACCATGTAAAAAAATTAATTTCGTCAATTGGTTGCAGAAGAAAATAAGTTTCGTCAAAGGATCGTGGTAAAAACTTGAATTTTGTCAAAATATCGCGGAAAGAAAACAAGAATTTCGTCAAAAAATCAGTAAGAAAATGCAAATTTCATCAACAGATCACTAAGAAAGCACAAATTTCAAGGAAAGATCGCAGAAAGAAAACACTAATTTCATCAAAGGATCATGGTAAAAAACGCAAAATTCGTCAAAGGATCGCGGGAAAAAAAATACAAATTTCATGAAAAGTTCACGGCAAAAAGTGCGGATTTCAACAAAGAATCGTGATAGAAAAATGTGAATTACAATTGTGGGAAAAAAATTGTGAATATCCTGAAATGACTGCGGGGCAAAAAACCACGAATTTCGTCAAAATTTATTGCACTGGGCTAAAAAATTTGAACCCAGCCTCCTTTTACAAATGTGAAAAAAAGCTGCGAAACGAAAACTAAAAATTCTATCGTATAAAAATTTTCAGAGGAAAAAATTTACTATATTCAGTTGAAAGACCTTATTCTTTTTATGAATATCAAAAGATGGCTGCGGAACACGAAAAACCAATCAACCAACCTCCAGATTAACTTTAATTTTGTGTGCTATGATTTCTCATTTTCAAAGGTTGGCAGGTCTGGTTATGTCTTGTTATACACAATATCCCTTATTTTAAATATCGGCCAAATATATTGACCAAAACATACTGAATTATATTTTGAATTTGATGAATTTTCAGCCTCCCTTTTTGGCATTTTCGTCTCCCACTAGCTGGTATAAACTATCATTTTGTCATTTTTAACAGAGTTATCAAAATTTAAAGAGCATACCTCCCAATTCTTCTGTTCAACTTTATTGTTATTTCATGATTATGAATTTTATTTACATATGTAAATTTATATACAGTAATCCCTTAACATTCACGAGATTTGATTATTCGCAAAATGAAAAATGAAGAACATTTTAACATTTGCGAATACTTAACTTGGTTATTTGTGATTTTTTTTTTTTATATATATAAAGAATCTTTAGTTCAGTAATTCCAGAAAACCTGCGAATTTTCTAAAATTCAAAATTTTTATTGCATGTGAAATATTTTCTGCATAAATTGTCGGGGAAATTTTAAAACTTCAACAACATTTTGTTGAGAAAGCTGTATAATGCGATCCTTCATTGGTGACGAGTTTTAAATTTAAAAGAGAAATTAAGGCCGCAATTTTCCTTATATGGAAATTCATAAACAGAAGATCTTTTTGTCAAACAACCGCATATTGCTAAATATTTTCAGCCATCAACTAGCAAATAAACTTTGTTCAATATGTTTATAGTTATTCAAATTTATTTAAAGCACATACTTATGCTTAATAATTATACTTTTTACATTTCAATTGCTTTTTTCCATTAAAAAAATCTTAAAACCTAACCCCTTTTATGCACGGGAAGATAGTCTCAACATTCGCAGACATTTCCGCGAACCTAACCGTCGCGAATGTTAAAGTATTACTGTATAGATATTTTGATTTACGTATATGCATATAATATAGTGTCTATTTTAATACTGTAAAAAACAGAAAAAATTAGTTTTGAAAATTGATACTTAATTGAAAAAAACATGACTGTTTCAAAATCAAAATTCACTACTATTTTTCCCATTCACGAAACCATTTAAATCTGTTTAATGTATAAAAAACACTCAGTTGTTTTTATTAAAATGTCAAGACATCGAAAAAAGTTACTCATTTTACAAAAAAAAGAGTGTGTGCTTCGAAAAGATTTTTAAAGTGTGGAAGTCATAAAAAGACGTTTGTTAATTAGAACCATCAATAAATAATTAGTTGTATTAGTAATACACTATTATCAAACTTGCATTTAGTTTAAAGAAAAAGTAAAACATTGTTCTTTTTTCATGAATGAAATTTTATCAGTAGATTATTGAAATTAACTGGTTTGTCAGTATATTTTGAAAGATTCTTTGTGCTAAAAAGGGGGGGGGGGGATAAAGAGCAAATCCACTGATTAATTTTCATAATTTTATGATGTAAAGCCAACATCAAACTGTTGAATTTTGCTTATACAGTGTTCTTTTTCTCTTGAGCTTGTTATAAGTTTATTTTTACTGGAAAAAAGTACATTTTGAGTAATGAAATTAAATGATATACTTCTGTGAATTTTATTGCACACATTTAAATTTAAAAATATGGTAATAACTTATTACCATACCATTTAAAATCAGAATAACATTAAAATTTAATAAATAATTGAATAAATGCAAATTAAAGCCTCCGTTACGTGTGTCACTCTTCACGGAATCGCCCTTTTGGTGAAGCTCGCACCTAGCATTGAGACCTTGTGCATTTTATAGGCCAAAGTTTTATTTTCCCTTGTGTTGTATACATGATTATTATTTATATTTACATTATCTACATCACTACTATTTTCAGTGATTTTATTTACAATATTCACTCAATTGAAAGTGATCGGAACAAATTTGGAAAGTTTCAGCATTGTGCACTTGCATGCAATGATCCATTTATTTTTTCAAATCGGATAACTTCAGTAATGTATGATACAAAACATTTTTTGTTTTATTCAAACTATTGGTACATGTTGCAATAGCATAAGTATTGGGCGTTTTTAAACAAATCACTGCAAATAATGTTATTTTAAAACTTTTCCAACTGATGTTTCATTTACGAAATCTGAGAAATACCTGCCCCATATTTAGGAAAAGGGATCAGAAATCTCTTTCGGAGAAGCAGTTTAAGCTCCATGTGTGGGCAAACTGCCTTGAATGTCAAAGGAAATGACAATGTTTACCCTCCCTCCTACCTACTAAGCTCTGGTATCTTGGCATTTCGCACGCGGAGATTCGGACAAGGCTATTCTGGATAATCGGCAAAAGGTTGTAACATACTGGAGAGAATGGCATCCATAATTGGCGCGTTAGCCTAAAATAGTGACAACCAGAAGCGGATTCTTTTTTTTTTAATATATTTTTTATAAATGTAATGTTTAACTGTGGTCATTTCTGATAGCAATAATTTTATTAATAATTATGATATTTAAAAACTTAAACGATGCTTCTGATAATAAAAATGCTGATATTAATTATCAGAATGAGCTGTAAAAGCACCTAGACATATTTTCAACAATGCCAATTCTTTATATATAAGAATTAATGTGGATCTTTTCATAATATTTTAGATATGAATTTATTAATGAATTTATAATTAAAAAGATGCTTCTGAATTTTTAATAAATGCCTACTTTATGTTAGGATGTTTTTGTTGCGTATATAAATCTTTTTTTTTTTCCCTAACTAAATTTAAACTGTTAGACATTTATATAAATCAATAGCTATTACACGTGACTTTAATCACGTAACATTTAAAGGAGAATAAATGCATTAATTAAGGGAAAAATTCACTTACAATAATTAAACACATGTACAATTAACCAACTCTTTATCTCATTTTAAAGTAGATAAAATTTGTTATGCTGCCAGTTTGCATATTTTTATATATAGGATCATAAATGCTTTTCAAGAGCTCGAAATTTCATACTTTCCCTAAGATTAATTAGAGAATGAATTCATTTCCTTCAAATTTTATTATTCCTATTTATTCTATTTTACATTTATTCCATTCATGCATATTGAGATATTTTTAACTATAGATTTCGATATTTAATATATATATATATCAGAAACGGATAAATGATTAATTCCGATATTTTTTATTTGCTTTTCCATAGTACCTTTAAAAAATAGGGAGGAGGAGGGGGAGGGGATTTTATGTTTAATTAATGGCATTGGCTGTTTGAATTATTTATTTAATCAATCGATGGTGCATTGATAGGAGTAACTTGAGCGTCTATCAGATTTTACGTCTAGTGCTGAGTGACCATCTGAACTACACTTGATGTAACTATCCATGGTTGCAGTATTAAATTAAGTTATTATAAAACCTTATATTTTAAGAATGTACACTAGGGATGTTAATGTTAAACCTATGAGAGCATTCACTTCAAATGTATCGCTTATATTTTTAAATGATTTTTTTCCTTTTTTCTTTTCTTTTTCTTTCCTTTTTTTTTTCTTTTCGTAGAATAGCTGAGGTTGATCTCTAACCGGGCTAGTTTTTACTTTTTCGATTTAGGGTGCTTTTTTTAAATAATGAGTACACTTTCACTTTCAGAACAGACTTCGAAAGTGAAAGTAACTTTATGTATTATAAAAGAAATTTAAAAATCTTTATACTAAAACTTTATGAAAATCGAAAAGTAACCCATTTATAGATCGACTTCAGCTATTCTAGGGAAAAATCATTTAAAAATGTTAAAATGCAAGCGAGAAATTTTAAAAGAATGTTCCTTTCCTCCTCAAAAAATTTCACCACTTTTAAAATCCCATTTCGCTCCTTGGAATGAATAATTTTCTTTTTCCGTGGCATTTTGTCAAGGCGAATATAGTTGACAAAGATCGATAATAATAATTAAAAAGATAAAGAGCAAGATCAACCTCAAATATAAGCTACGATCTGAAATAGTAAAATCACCATGGAACAAGGAATATACATATTACAGTTATTTCCAACTTCTTAGAAAGTCACGGATAAAAGAGTAAACTTGTACTGGTGGTGCATATCCCTATTTCCGGGATTTGGCGTATTGTACACTTGTACTTGGCAACCTTTGACCCTGAAACCCCTGGTCAGAAATATTCTCCCAAGGTCATCTGCCAAGAAACCAGAGCTTAACTATACTTTCAATTAAAGATAACAAGTTATAAAAACGCTATCTTAGCACAATAATAATACACAACTATTTCATTTGAAAGAAAAAAAATTCCTCTATAATCGCTTTATTCCTAGAAAAAAATATTTTTGCTGATGAAAAATGTTCTGGTTTGAAGAAGCATGCTCTCCTTTGACCAAAAACAAAGTTTTTTTTAGCAGAAATTAGATTTTCCATGGAAAAATACTTTTCTGTTGCAAGAATTTTTCTTAGCACACCCAGTGATGTCATAAGTATCGAAACCTTGATACTGAAAGTAGAGGGAAATGGCACTCCCCCTACAGTATAGGATCTGTTATCCAGCATGCTTGGAACCAGTGGTATTCTAGATAAGGGTTTTTTTCCATAATTCAAAACACTGTACGATAAGTATTAAGAAATGTACAAAATGTGTAAAATGTGAATAATGTGCAAATACATAATTACTACAATTTTTTTAATTTAACTTTATTTGCACAAAAAAAAAAAAAAAAAAAAAAAAAAATTCTAAATTACCATTCCAAAAGGAAATATATATATATAAAACTTAGTTTTAGGATTTGAGCACAGAATCCTTTGATTTGTATTTTTGGAACATTTTTATTAAAGTTGGTTGCTTATAACGTGTGTCTTACACTAATTACTACTATCTCCTGTAGTACACTGACACGATTTGCTGTTCATGGAAGTTAACTTCTTTGCTGCATTCCACAAATCAGTTGTTTAGTTGCTCATTTGAAATTTTTCCACCCACCTGATTCTGCTGATCATTTTCATTAGACACATGTCATTATGTCACAGATCTCATTGCCAGTTATCTGATGACTTGCAGGAATACCTTCATCAGCATTTAGGAAACAAATCATTTTGTTTATCATTTTGTATTCTGGTTTTTGGAGAATTCTGTATATGGAGATGCTGGATAACGGATCCCACACTGTACCATTTAAGGGAGGATTTGCTTTTCTTCAGGTGAAATAAATTGAATTTTAACACATTTTTCTATTCCCTATGTTCTGTAGATTGACCATGTGAAGTGATTTGGTTGAATTCAAAGTTCTGTTGTTATTTACTGCTTTAGTGCAACGTGTCCTTAGGCTTGCTGTTTTGAGCACTATAAACTCATTTTACGCAAAATGACTTTTTTAAAAACTGGGCAGGATCAAAACACAAACTATATTAAACTGATCTTGCTAATTTTTTATTATTATTATTAAAGGTAATAAAATTCATTGGAGCTTGAGCCACTTCCAGTGAATTTGATAAAAAAATATTTTCAGACGTATGCCAAAGTGCGAAAAAAGGGGTAGAAATAGACCTTTTTTCTCTCAAATGGCTGCCACTTAGCTGATTTTCAACTTTTTGACCCCAAAGTGCTTGAAGCTCCAGGCAATAATCTATTTTTCATAATCCTTAACGAAAATTGATTGCAAATGACTCTTGTGATCTATCCAATTGGAAGTGCACGGCATGCACTTTAGGACATGCACCCGCGTAACTCGAGCCACATCAATTTTTATTTTTAAAAAAATTTGAAATGTTCTTCGAATAATAATAAATAACTTGTAAAAAAATCCAAAGCTAAAATCTTTATTCCTATTCCAGAAAACAAAATGCTAAAAAACCTTTTTTTTTCAGCCTTCTAGAGGCAAATGTCCCCTTAAGCAGAAAATTAAAGAAAGGATGCATAACAAATAATTATGATAGGTCCTTTAGGATGCAAAGTTTTTACTTTAAAACAAAAGTGACATTCTCATTTTAAATACACTGAATGTGTCTTATTTGTGAAAAAATAACTCACTTTTGTTTAAAAAAATAAGTTACTTTTTTAGTGTCTGCGTCTCAGGGACCGAGGATTTTAAAAGCCTAGTGGCATCACTGAGAGCAAAATGAAAGTTTTTATCTTAAATATGCACCATGCTCTTTTCTGCTAGATATTTATTAGGAACTTTCAGTAATATAATAATATGCTCCAATGCAGTGTTAGTAATATTTATTCTAATATGTTAAATAATACATAGCTAATACAGTAGAATTCCTCACAAATGTCTGAAATCTGCACACATCACAGATGTAAACAATGAAACTTTCCTTTCAGATATAGGGTCAAAATTACAGAATTTTTTAGTTTTATATCATTCCGTATGTGTTTATATGCAATTCTCGATAATGACTGAACTCATGGTTTTTCATGCAGGAAGTATACATTTATTTCTAAAAACAATCAAGATATTGCTGATATCACTGATAATCACAATCTTTTTACCAAATGTATTTATGTATTAATCAAGCTTTTTTGGTTATTAAAACTAGCTAAACCTGAAATAAAGCTTCCTTACTTTGATGTGAATTAATAGGGTACCTTTATGGGGGAAATTTTGTTGAATAATTAAAGGAAAATTTATTTCATCTTTATTATGCATTATTTAATTGAGCATTATTATGTACTTGACCTTTATTTTTAATAATTTAATCATTTTTAAAAATTATTTTACTTTTTATCATTTTAGTTTATTACTTTACTTGATTATTTTAATAGTTTACTATATTGGAAACACTCATAATTTTGATTGCATTAAAATTACTGTTTTAAAAAATTTAAACAAAGTAATGATCCGAAATACACAATTCTAAAATTTGCACAACCTCTGATCCCAAGCTGTGCAGATTTGAAGTAGTCTACTGTATAAGAAAGGCTTTTATTTGTGAAAAAATTTTTTTTTCAAAATTTGTATAAATTTACTTCTAGTGGAAGTTATAAATTTGTATGTTATCTTGTGTAGTGAATCTAGAAGTGAAATTTGTAAAGATTTTTTTGGTTATTGGCTGACTCATAACATTTTATTTTATTACTTGAATTTTTTATGTGATGACCCTTTTTTATAATTTATACAATACTTACTGATATCTTTCTGTTCTAGAAAACTAGAATTGGAAGGTACATAAATGAATTACGGAAGAGGACAACTAATGAACAACTTGCTAGGAGAGCTAAAGAACTTGTGAAAAGCTGGCGAAAATTACTGCCACAAACTCCACAAAGAGTGAATGGAGAAGAAATCATTAATAATATTTCTTTATCACCTGGAAGTGTTACTTTGTTAGGTCCAGGCCCTGGTCCTGGTTTCGGACCTGGTCCTGGACCTGGAAACAGAATGCTTAAAAGCGTTTCAGTGCCTGGAACTCCAAGATATAAAGCTTCAAGTCCTTCAATAATGGGTGAAAGATCATCTAGTCCCTATTTCTCTAGTGCCTCAAACAGCCCATTATTAAATTCTGTACATCAGGGAACAAGTTTGCCATCTAATTATGCTCCAGTCAAGTTTTTGCAGTGTCATGTTACTTCTCGTGGTGAAAAGAACAACTGTGTCAACAAAAACTTGCTAAATGTAAGTAATCAAAGTAAAAATGTGACTTCCAGTCAAACATTTAAGCCTATTAGTCCATCTCTTGCTACGCTTAAGCAAGCTGTTAATACCTTATCCAGTGGATCAAGTGTGTTGCCTTCTCAGAGGACTTGTAGTCCTAATGTCAGCCCTGGGCTTAGAACCAATTCTAGTTCCAGCAGTACTTCTGTATCTGTGAATATGTGTTCTCAAAATGTATCTCCAACTCTTTCGCATTCGGTTGCTCATTCCACCCTAGACGTTGCAAAAACAAATGCTGCTAATAAACGGCTACGAAAAGAAATTTCGAATAATATATGTTCTTCACCTAAGGAACAAATTCATTGTAACTCTAAATCCAAAATAGGAAATGGTATGTCTGAATTAACTGAGAGTATTTTACCTAGTGAAACTTCAGCTTTCAAAAAAGTTAATTTATTTAATTCCAAATCTAATAACGAAAGTGATGAATTAATTTTAGTTACTAGTTTAAAAACCCCAAAGAGAAAGAGGAGCTTTGACAAAAATGAGCTTCATGATAATCGACTGGGCGATATGATAGCTTCTTTACCTTCTGGCTCAAAACTTCCAAAAGTTAAAACTACTCAACAACTAATTGCTGATTTGCAAGCTAAAAAGGGTACTAATGTTTCTCCTGATAGTTTTTCACCAATTGACTCTCTTCATAGTTCTGAAGCTGAAGTATCTCGGACAAAATCAGAATTATTAAAAAAATTTTTGATTGCTCAGTCTGTTAGACAAGAAAGTAATCAAAGCCCTACAGATGAATCTAGTGTTTCAATTATAAGTGATTATGGATCGCATTTTGTTCCAGATGTTTCTTCTGTGATAAATAAAGACTCTGATATTACAACTAGCATTTCTCATCCTGATCCTGTTGATGAAGAAATCAACAGGATCCTTTCAGCTTTACCCCCTATTAATCCTGCTGAAATCAATCTTGAAGAGGATGATCCTTTACCAAATCGACCTACTTCTGTCACAAGTGATGACTTAAATAGGTTGTCTGAATCATGGGAATATGTAAATGGTATGTACGATTGTAATGGTACATGGAGACCTTGGCAAGAATGTTGTGAACAAAAATCTTTAGGGGAAAGCTTTCTATTATTGCCTTATGTAAATATTGATTAGAAAAACGAAATTGTACACTTATGTTGAAAATTTATTCCTTTACTGTGTTCTTATACAGAAATGAGTAAAAATGTGATAATATTAACTTATTTCATCCTAAAGTTATGAAAATAATTTCTAATTATGTAAATGGTTTCTAATGAATTAAGATTTAATGCACTTTTATTCAGTATTGACTTTTTTTTTCTTGTTATATTTAAAAACTTTATGACTTAATTTTCATAAACTTGTATATAAATTGACTATAATTTAAAAACTGTTGACCTTATTTCATTGAGTGTTTTCAAACGTTTTTAGTTTTTGTGAAGCCAATATTTGACGGGAATATTTTTTAAAATTTCAAGAAACTTATACACATATTTTTATACATGATAAAAATACAGTAGTAATGTTTTGTTTAGAAGATATGTAACTTAAATGTTAAAATTTCTGGATGAATCCAGAATTTTCAGTCCAGTCATTTTTTTTTTCTATTTTATTATAATGAAATATTCTGTTTACATTCAAAGGAATTTTTACTGGTTTTGATATTGGCAATAGAATTTTAAATTGTTCTGATGGAGAAACTCTTGGAGCATTTATGAAATTCATTGTTATAAAGATAATAAAATTAAGCCAGTATGTAATTAAAAAATATATATTTTGTATGTGCATTTCAATGAAGTTTGAATAATCTTCTGTATTTCATATCTTCTGTAGCTTGTGCAATTTATCTGAATTGGAAACTTGTGCTTTTATTTTTAGAAATATTTGAATTTGTGCTTAGGTCATTAAAAATGCTTGCATCAGTATTGTGAATAAAAGCATATCATTCAAACCATGAGCTATTTATTATTTTGTAAAATTTTAATATTTTTAATTTTCTTGAAAGTGAACTCAAAATTGATTCCTTTTTATAACATTAGTTAGCTAAAGAATTGTTTAAAAGTGTTTGTGTACAAAAGTTTTATTACATACTTTTTGGATTTCTGAGTATGATTTGGCTCTATGATAGCTTAATATTTCATACTCAGAAACATACAATTTTGTTTGAAATGCTGAATCTCCTTAATGTACTTATCTATAATTTAAACATTAATATAACATACTGTTATTCACCTTAATATCCACTGTGGTAAAAAATTCAAAGCATATATCATGATTAATGTTAACCATCTTGCCTTAGAATAATTTGTATCCATTTTCATATTCTAATGATGAAGGTAAACTTGTTTTATAATGTTATCTAGTTGAGGTTCTGTATTCAACTAGTGCTGTGTCACTTTTTTATAACTTATCTACTTAAAAAAAAAAATGATTGCTTGCAAGACACAGAATTTTATTTTGCTTTCAAATTTCCTTTTTATTTAGATTAATTTTAGGAACTTGGTTCAATGCATATAGGAATTCTTGACAACATAATCCATATTTTGATGCTTTCAGTTTAAATGAATTCACCAACATAATTATCTCTAATTGTGCTTCATATAATTTTACCCTTATTTTATTGGTCTTCGTTTTTAGTATTTGTCAATGTTGTAGTCATAAAAAGTCCAGAGTATATGCTAAAGTGTATACGATATTACTTTACTTGTGGAACAGAGGGTATATGGAGGCTTTCTTAGAAAAATCCAGAGTGTATATGGTGTATACCTCTGTACACCCTTAATTATATCCCTGGCAATCATTGATGTTTTTCTTATGTTGTTTTTCTTGACTCATCACTTTCACTTCCCTCTTTGCCAACCGCATAATCCTGTGTTAACCCGTCTTTGGAAAAATTTAAGTGATAGAATTACCTAACGTAATTTTGCAAAATATGGTTTTCACCATCAGAAAGTAGACATCCAATGCTGACATGGGGTTTTTAGAAAATGTCTTTTTAAGTATTATGTCAGCATCAGACTTTCAGATAATGAAAACCATATTTTTATGATTAGATAAAGAATAATCATCTATTTAATTTTTCTCATAGGTTAACTGAGATTTCACAATCGTGGATTGCTGAAGAGTCTTCTTAAGTTATCTGTTTCTTTTTAAAACATGAATAAATTTTAGAATAATTTTCTTTGTGGGAAAAGATTTTATTTGGTTCTATAGTGGTGATGTTTTCTGGTCTCTTTTTATTTCCTTTTTCTGTTGATGAACGTCAAATGTTAGTCCTGCTGTCAAATTTGGTTTCAATCTATTTAAACAGTGTCTATATGTAGTTTAGTTGTGTTTAAAATGCTTTTATAAATACCATCATTTAGACTTCTTTTTCATTTCACAAGTATTTTAAGTATGTATCTGAATAGATATCAATTTTTGTTGCATATAAGGTAGAATCTGATTTATTTTTATTTTTTTCTTCAATTGCGATGACCCCAAACTAGAGGACTGCATGGGTCGGAATTTCCAGGCCCAGGTCTGGCCTGGCCCGATGCAAAAATTAAAAGTTTGGTCCAGGCCCGGCCTGTGGAAAAGTCAATTAAATCAGGCCCGACTCAATTTCTACAAAAAAATTCAGATTTTTCTTAACATACAATTAAGATTCTTTCAAAGAATACTACATACATCTCTATGGAGTAATTTTACAGTATATTTTATTACAATGTGTTCGCAAGGCAGAATATACACAATAGCAACATTAATGATTACATAGTCTTAGACGTTTCAACATTCAAATAAGGATTCATTAAAAAAATAATGTAGTTTAGAGTAAAAAAGAAAAAGGAAAGTTAAAAACATAACTTTTGAAACTGTATAATAAAAAGTAGATTTGTGAAAATTGTCATTTTTTAAGGCTTTTCTCAAGTCCAAAGGAGCTAACTTTCTGACACATTTCTGTATTAATTTCTTTTCAGAAACGCGTAAGATTGACAGGTGTTCAGATTCAGAAACTATGTAATCGAATGGCATTAACCATTTTTTGATAAAAGCAATGTATCTTTTAGAAAATACTGTCAAAGTTATTGTTTTGAATGGAATTTTCTTATATCTCAATAAGTAATTTATTTGTCAAAAATGAAAAACGCTATTTGATTCCAAAACCTTCAGTACTTCAGGTCTTTCAATTTTATGCCTTTACAGTTAAAAATTAGTCAGAAAACATGTCGGAAAGTTTTGTATACTTTAGCAGTGAATTTGGGACCTACCTTAATGTATATTTCCAAATATATGTTATGTATATTTCCAAATATTCCGTTAACAGAAGTTCATTATCACTATTAATATTTTTACAAAACATATTTCCTGCCCTACATATCCCAAGAATGATTAAGTCCAGTTCCGGCCTGGCTCAACTATGCAGGGAAAAAATGCAGGCCTGATCTCGGCCCGGTACGAGTTTACTGAAAAAAAACCCGGGATCAGATACCATGTAACTGTCGGATGCCAATCTCTATGCTGGTCATGTTACATTTCTGTATTGATGTTGTCAAACTCTCATTGGCTCATGACACACATTTATACTTATTCTCGTAGAAGTCATATTCATTGAAAGTGGCCCATATTTTATCATTTTCATTGAAATTTTTATATCGGGCCAGTAGGCCCTATCGGCCCGGCCTGGCAGGCCCATTAAATTTTTTCACCGGCCTGTTGAAAATTGTCCTAATTCTGCTGTCCCGGCCCATTTTGAAAGTTTGCTGTCATTTTGCCAGCCTGGTCCCATGCAGACCTCTACCCCAAACCCAAAATTGTACTTCAAATCATTCTGACTCAAACGGAACAAAAATAAATTTTGACTCTGAACCCAACCAAAAAAAAAAAAAAATTGACAAGCAACCCAAAACTAACCCTAAATTAAAGAAAATCCACATTTTAATACAATTATGGAAAGGTACTCTACAGTTACATCTAATATAAATTTTATCTTCTTATGCAGAAAAAATATAGCATATGCTCATAAATGTTCAAATACATATTTCTTTTTCCCCATCTGAAGATAAAAAATATTCAGAATTTTTTCTTTTGAAAAATAGAGTTAACCTAACCAGCAAGAGTTAAAACTCAACCCAAAACTTAGTCAACCCGCAGTGAAAAATAGAATTCAACAAATGGAAAAAAAATGCATCAGTGCCGAGTTTTGTTAAAATTGGTTTACCTAACTTAATGCAAGACTAGCATTTTTCCATTTGTTGGCGCCGAAATTCATCTGACAAATAAATTTTCAAAATCCAAGTGAGATGGGAGAGCAATTAGGTTAAATAGTTTATTAAATAAAACTGAAATAGTATGTAAATTCTATTCATCATTAGAAGTTAATAATTGTTCCATAATAGTAATTCTCCGTATTTAACAGAGCCAATACAAAAAAAAATGTGTTCTCTGCTTGGTTGCAGAGTCAGGACTTCCACTATACACTCTGTATTAAACAGAGCCATGATTTAACAATTGGCATCTCTGATTACAGAGTCAGGACATGTTACATGTTCTCTGCTTGGTTACAGAGTCAAGACTGACCATTTTAAAAATGATACATATTATATAAAATAAACATCAAAATAAAAATTACAATATGCAGTTATAAATCTTCTAAATAGCTATAATATTCATTTAAATGACATCCAAGTAATTATAAAACTAATAAATCACCATCAATTCAAAATTATTATAAAGTAAATAAATCTATATTACATGACCTTGAAATCATAATGTTACTCATAAATATTGATTCAGGGTTATAAACAATTTAGATAAACAGATTAGATTTTTTCTGTCAAAAGAAATCAGTTTTATAATTATATTTCGCAATATGAAAGATAAACAGAGTTAAATTATAAACAAATAAATTTGAGGGCATTTACGCCGTAACATCCTCCGCCTCCATGAACGGAGTTCATCGAACAATTATAACTTACCAAATTTCCACTATCACATACTAAATAATCAAATATTAAATACAAATTTAAAATATTACCTTAAATGTTAAGTATAACTAAAATGAAATGCAATTAAATCCTACTACTTCTATAAAAAACAGTTTCTGGAACAACTAAAAATAGAAAAAGACATTAATATACAAAATAGTTCAGAAAGTTACAAAAATTAGACATAGAAAAAAATAATAATAATAAAGTTAGTTAAAATAAAGTAAAATTCTATTATATTAAATGTCCATCGGTAGAGGAGACAATTTTGTGATAGGGCGTTTCAGTTCACCAGTAGAAGTCTTTAATTTGACAACACGAACAATATTATCATCCCCAGGAAATAGTTCAATTATTCTGCCCAATTTCCACCTTAATGGGGGCTGGTTTTCTTCCTTTATCAACACCAAGTCATTGATTTTTAAGTTCGGGTTGCTTCTAAACTACTTTGTATGTTGCTGCAATTGTGAGAGATAGTCTGACGACCACCTTTTCCAAAAACTTTGGAAAATCTTTTGTAGCAATTTCCAACGTTCCAAAGGAGTTAATAGGTAGAGGAGATATCAGGCTCAGGTAAGGAGGTCAAGGGTGCTCCTATAATAAAATGTCCTGGCGTCAGAGCCGTAAAGTCATTTGGATCAGAAGACTCAGCGACAAGCGGTCTTGAATTTAAGCATGACTCAATTTGTGCAATTAAGGTCAAAAATTCTTCATAAGTTAAAATCTGATCACCAATTGTTCTCTTCAAATGATTTTTCATTTGTTTTATTCCCGCTTCCCAAAGGCCTCCAAAGTGAGGGGCGGAAGGTGGGTTGAATTTCCATACTATCATTTCGTCAGTAAGATACTTGTGCAATCTTTCATCAGAAGCAATTAGAGACATCATTCTCTTTATTTCGCGGTCTGCCCCTACAAAATTTGTACCTCTGTCGGAAAATATTTCTAGAGGTTTTCCACGTCGAGCCACGAATCTTTTCAATGAGGCTAGAAAGGTTTCAGTTGTAAGATCAGTGACTAACTCAAGATGGATAGCTTTTGTTACGAAAAAAACATACAGACAAACATAATGTTTAAAGGGTTTCACACCACGTCCCTTACGAGGTTTGATCAAAAAGGGGCCGGCTAAGTCGACTCCTACTCTTGAAAATACTCGAGCTTGTGTCACGCGTGCTGATGGCAGATTTCCCATCAACTGAGATGAAAGGTGTGATGAATTTCGGAAACATTTCATACATTTCCTTATTTCTCTTTTCACAGCTTCTTTAGCATTAATTATCCAAAATTTTTGTCGAATTGCTGAAATTGTCAATTGAGTCCCGCTATGAAGATGTTTCTCATGAAAATACTTTATTATCAAGTCTGTAACATGATGCCTTTTAGGGAGAATGATTTGATGTTTTTGATATTCAGACAAGTTTGCATTTTTTAGCCTACCTCCAACACGAAGAATATCATTTTCGTCAAGAAATGGATGTAAAGGAAGGAGTTTGCTTTTAGAATTTAGGATCTTTCTGGATTTTAGAATTTTCAGTTCGTCTCCGAATTCATGGTTTTGAATTAATTTCACAATAGCATTTGTTGCCCTTTCAAGTTCTGGAACAGTCAAAAAACCATAGACTCGTTCAGATGGGCATGTACTATTTTTGATGAATCTGAGGCACCAAGCCGTAATTCGTTTTAATTTAGACCAGGATGAAAATTTAAATAAAAGCTCAAATTCTGGAATATTTTGGGATATGGAGCAAACAAGCGTTTTACGTTGTTCTTGCAAGACCTCTTCATCAGGTAGATTAGGTTGAGTTTCAGGGGGAAATACTGGTAACGATTCTTCCTTCAGTCAGCTAGGACCATGTAACCATACCTCGTTATTAATCAATTCAGATGCAGAGCAACCACGAGAGAGAACATCTGCAGGATTTTCCTTTCCTTTACAAAATTTCCATTGTACAGGAGCAACAAGTTCCTGAATTTCGCGTATGCGGTTTGCCACAAAGGGCTTCCAGTTGTTAGCACTTCCTTTAATCCAGTGCAAGGTAATTTGGGAGTCACTTAGACAAAATATATTTTCATTCACAATTTTAAATATTTCCTTTAAATAATTCGCTAATCTTGCAGCCGTAAGTGCTCCAAGAAGTTCGATGCGCGGCAATGTAATTTTCTTGAGAGGCGCTACTCTCGACTTTGCTATTACAAATGAAGTTTCACAAGAAGAAGAATCACGTAAATAAGCCACTGACCCATACCCCTTTAAACTAGCATCAGAAAATATGAAAAGTTGAGCGGTTTCAGGATTTAATTTTGGGATAGTTACAAAATATTTTCTAAGAATTTCAAAATTTACCAAGTCTTTTATTTCATTATGCCATTTTCTGAATTTTCCACTTAAAGAATCTGGTAATGTAGAATCCCAGTCAATTCCATGTTCCCAGAGTTCTTGCATTAAAAATTTAATTCTTATCACGAAAGGGGAAATGAGTCCAATAGGATCATAAATTTTTGCCACAGTTTGTAAAACAATACGTTTGGTAATAATTTTATGGTCAAATTCTACTAAAAGTGGTTGTATGTCTATTTTCAAGGTGTCACTTTCTGTTATCCATATAATTCCCAATACCTTCGAAAGATTTTGTTCAAGAGTGTCTTCCTCAAAGTTTATTCCATGTTCCTTCCATAAAAATTTTAAATCTGAAGAATTGGTTTTAAATTTTCTGAGTTTCATATTGGCCTCACTCAATATCTTCTCTGCACCGTTTGATAAAACAAAAGCTTCGTTTACTGAATCAGCTCCATGAAACAGGTCATCAACGTATAAGGAAGTATCCAGCATATTAACTATTTTTCCAAACAAATCTTTATACCCCTCAATGTGATGTTTGATGGTTGCAGAAAGGAAAAAGGGTGAAGTTGTTACACCAAAAGTTACACAGGTCATGCGAAAAACCTTCAAAATGGGATTGTTACTAGTGATATTGTCAAACCACAGGAACCTCAAAAAATTTCTATCTTCTTGTTGTATCTGGATTTGCAAGAATGCCTTTTCTATATCGGCCAAGAAAGCAATTTTGTGGAGACGGAATTTTAAAATAATGTCCAATATGTTAGGATTTAAATTGGGCCCAGGAAATAAGCACTGGTTTAACGATTTTGCCCCCTTATCTTTGGATGACGCATCAAAAACAATTATTACTTTAGTTGTCGATTTATCTTCCCTTATTACTGGTCTGTGAGGCATGTAATACGTGTTTATTTCATCTTTATTAAACTCACATTCTTCAATTATACCCAAACCACATTGTTCATTTAATATTTTCTCATATTCCTTAAGTAACCATTCATTTTTGCACAATTTTGATTTTAATCCCCAAAGTCTATGTTTAGCTACATCAAAATTGGATTCCAATTCATTTTTATTTACTTTCCACAAAAGTTTAGTTTCATATCTTCCATTTACAAAATTTAAATTATCATTAAATAAATCAAGAGCATCTAAATCCTTTTGTGAAAATAATTCATTTTTACTATCACAAATACCCAAAGACTCTAGTTTCCAAAACTTTTGCAAATCAAAATTTTCTATTTCATTAACAGATACAAGATGAGCATTAACTGTTTCGTTACCTTTAGAGTTTATTTTTCCCACTATTGTGTACCCAAAAAGTGTATTAGCTACATATAAATGGTCATTAATTTCTTCAACGACACCTCTCTGAACATTCCAGAAATAATCAGCTCCAAGTAAAATTTGTACTTCGGATTCCTCGGGCGTAGGGTCGGCTAACCTCCATCTTTTACTTTCAATGTATTTTATAACTAGAGGGTCAGAATTGGGAACCTTCAATGTTGTTGCACTTATCAAATCGGTAGCTAGCACCTCAACATCTATAAAACGATGATAATTCATTTTACTTCGCAATTTAATTTTAAAAACATCATATTCTTCTTCGCGACCTTGATCCATGCCAAAAGCGAATACAGTTAAATGTTCTTTTCTTAAAACAGGCAAATTTAATTCACGAGCTAATGCTTTTGTTATGAAGCTTTTTTCGCTTGCAGAATCAAGTAATAATCGAACTACCTTTGATTTAGAATTACCTTGAGCAGTTACACAACATGTTTGCAATAAAACAGCATGCTTAGAATTTCTATAATTACAATGAGAATTAGATACAACTGTTTGATTTTGATTTTCATTAATTTCCGGTTTCAAACTTTTCTTAAAGCAAAATAATTTGTTATGTTCAGTGCTTTTACAATTTAGACATGGCTTTAATTTTATGCGGCATTGCGAAGATAAATGCGATTTCAAAAAGCATTTGTAACATCTACCCTCCTTACGTAACATTAATCTTTTCTTATCAGCTAAATTTTTACACTCGGAAGATAAATGATCATTACCTTTGCAAAATACACAAAAAACTTTAATAGTGGCATTTAAGGTATTAGCATGTTGATATTTATTTGATGTTTTCTTTTCACGAAATTCAGTTTTATTTTTATGTACAAAAGAAGAGGATGCATCATTTTTAGAACTTGTCATTGACAAAGCCTTTTCTCTACATTCTATTTCACATTTCAGAAAGGCAATTAGATCGGTTACATCTGACTCTTTGCTAGTATCACGTTTTCTATGATATTCAATCACTAATTCATGGGGCAATAGCTTTAGCAAAATAGGATTTAGCAATTGTCCATAAGAACTGGATGTTACCCCCAAATTTCTTAAACTTCTAATATTAACTTCGCACATGTCATGCAATCTTCTTAATGCATTTAAATTTGAACAATTTTTAACTGGTTCCATATTTAATAAATTAGTCATGTGTTTATTAATAATAACATCAACCTTACCAAAACGGTCCTTTAATAAATCAATACAAGTATCATAATTTTGTTCTGTCAAAGGAAACCCTTCTACCACATTATAGGCCCGATTACATAACAAGGATTTTAGATAAGCGAATTTTTCTATCTTAGATAGTGATTTATTCTGGTGTATCGATGTTTCAAAACAGTTAAAAAATTCGACCCATTCTTCGATTTCACCAGAAAATTTTGGAACATTTAATTTAGGCAATTTCATGGCAGAACTCGTTTCTGTTCCACTAGCAGAACCATTCAATGAATTTACACGACTAGTTGCTATCATAGAAACATTATCCTTTTTACATTTTCTTAATCTATTTTTAATTTTAAATTTAGCACTGATCAATTGGTCAGTGTACTTTTCACTATTAGCAATGTCCTTTTCATATTCTTTTAAGTCGGATATTTGAGCTTCAATATCACGATTCAAACTTTGGAAAGCCGTTTCTTTTAAGAGAAATATTTCTTGAAGCTCTAATAATTCATCGGTTTTCGTATTATCAATGTCATCATTTAATAATGTTTCTAATTTTGTAATTAATTTCGTGAAACTCGTTCGTTCAACAGAACGTTTTGCTTTCAGCTTTTCAAGATTTTCCATTTTAAATAAAGAATAATTCTTATTTTAAAACATTAACCATTCATAGAAAATGAAAAAAATATTTTCTTACCTGTTAATTCCAGGTAATGTAGATGGCATGTCGTAATCCAAATGGCACAATAATAATTCCACACTAATCACAGGTTGAAATATAAATCACACACTAATCACATGTTGAAAAATAAATCACAGTTGTTAATCACAAATCTCTTTCACAATAGCTCACTATTATTTCCAAAAAATGTTTCGCGGGTTACTCGGCACCAAAAATAAATGTTGGCGCCGAAATTCATCTGACAAATAAATTTTCAAAATCCAAGTGAGATGGGAGAGCAATTAGGTTAAATAGTTTATTAAATAAAACTGAAATAGTATGTAAATTCTATTCATCATTAGAAGTTAATAATTGTTCCATAATAGTAATTCTCCGTATTTAACAGAGCCAATACAAAAAAAAAAATCTGTTCTCTGCTTGGTTGCAGAGTCAGGACTTCCACTATACACTCTGTATTAAACAGAGCCATGATTTAACAATTGGCATCTCTGATTACAGAGTCAGGACATGTTACATGTTCTCTGCTTGGTTACAGAGTCAAGACTGACCATTTTAAAAATGATACATATTATATAAAATAAACATCAAAATAAAAATTACAATATGCAGTTATAAATCTTCTAAATAGCTATAATATTCATTTAAATGACATCCAAGTAATTATAAAACTAATAAATCACCATCAATTCAAAATTATTATAAAGTAAATAAATCTATATTACATGACCTTGAAATCATAATGTTACTCATAAATATTGATTCAGGGTTATAAACAATTTAGATAAACAGATTAGATTTTTTCTGTCAAAAGAAATCAGTTTTATAATTATATTTCGCAATATGAAAGATAAACAGAGTTAAATTATAAACAAATAAATTTGAGAGCATTTACGCCGTAACACCATTTGTAAGATTAGATAAATGTGACTTTTGCTAATTCCATGATATTTCACAAATTTTCATCAATCATTTTCAGTTAGATGTGAAAACAATTTTCTTATAGCTTCAGGGAGATGACTTTTTGTGGATTTGCAAACAACTCTATAATATTAAACAAGTTTTTGTAAAAGTACTCCTCGGTGTAATATGTTAATAATTTGCTTTTATTTTAAAGTATCCATTAATTTTAGTCGTAGTACAAGACAAAAAACCTGTATTCTCCATTTTTGTATTAATATTCAGAAAATGTTTGTTTTTGCTTAGATGGACTAATTGCATCCACGAGTCTGTCTGAGCTATAACCCCCCCCCCCCCCCTCCTCCCATATTAATAAGAATGGTAATCTTTGCTTTATTTAATGATAGACATTGAGAGATTAAATAAAACAAGTTATAATTTCTCATTAGAAATTTTGGATACACTGCTGGCACTCATGAGCCTACAGTGTTAAAATCAAAGTATTAATAAATTTGAAAATATCTTCCCCCAGCCTATTAATATGTCACTTCAACAGCAGCCCCGAGATAAGTTGTGGATAACAAGACTGTTTTCCTATCTCTGCTGCCAGTGAAGTGGTTAAAAGAAGCAAGTCTTAAAGGATTTTCACATTGGTTTTACATTTATTAGCTTGTTTCATGTGGATTTTAATAAAATTGAAGCCTGATTACTATATGTATATTTTTTGATTTTCTTTTCTTTTTTGATTTGTTATATTATGATTGTGTCTGTGGTGAATCTAAGTATTTATGCAAAGTGTGGCAGTTTTTTTACTTGAACTGATAATTTACTGTGCTAAAATTTAAGTCCCTTAGAAAGATTCATCTTTGTGCAGATCCACCGCAGTTTATTTTTTTTTCAAGAATTGGGATTGTTTGTCCATATCTAACCCTCTGAGCAGCTGTCCCTGCTTTTCAGTTTCCTAAAACTACTTTAAAAAAAGCTATAAACTAATATTTGTAACAAAATTGTATTTCAAGAAATATCTAAAATGAGTCATCTGAAATATTTTAACATCAAATCATGGAAGAAAATTTTAACCTGAATTTTATGGAAATGCAGGAAAGCCCTCAGTGTTAAATGCCTATTAGTTTCATTTGAACACCTTAGTATATCAAATTTGAGATTTAGAATTTACCGTGCTAATTTTCAAATGTCTAAACTTTTGGAGAGAATTTTATTTTGACGGTGTATGCAAATATCAAAGCTTTGAAGTGGGCATGTCATTTTAAAGAAGCTTTTGCATTCAGGTTTTTCTCTTTGAACATCGTGGGAGGAGGAAAAGAAACAGTTGAAAATCTTTGCATGATTTTGTTATAAGTTATTGTAAAATTTTACGTTAAAGTAATTATGTTTCTGTTTATTTTCATTAAAAAGTAGTTTTTCTTTCAAGGCATCTTAATAAAAGAAATGTTTAAAATTTTTAAAAGTACTTGAAATAACATATAAATGAGTTAGTTAATTTTTAAAAAACAGATAAGTCTAGAGTTTTATTCATGTGAAATTTTATGAAAATACTTGATTAAGAGATTTCAGTAATTTTCTGCAATTTTTGATTAAAAATGCAAACAAAACATTGAACACTACCTAAAAATATTTTTAATGTGATCTCCAACTAAAAGGTCAGAGTTTTAAAGTAAGTTCTTTTTTAAAGATTGTATTGAATCCCCTGTCTTCACTTGAGGCTGTTGGTCAATGAGATCTCAAATTCCCCTTGCTAATGTTAAATCTATGGGTAGGGGATGCATTCATTTCATATTTTTTAAATATCTCCTTAGGCTGAAATTTTTTTCCCTTCTGTATACTGTTCTTAAAGGGTGGATTTTTATTTGTCAAAATACTTCTAAAATATATACTTAATTTATAATTTTTACTGAAACTGAGTAAGATTTTTAACACTTGAAATAAAATTGAACATATATTTTAGAAATATTTTGACAACTTAAAAAAACAGGGGGGGGGGGGGGGAGAGATTCTTAAAGTACACAGAAAAAAGTCAATATTAATTTCCTGAGGAGATATTTAAAAAAATATGAATGTGTCAACATGCCTATAGGTTTAACATTAGCAAGGGGAATTTGAGAACTCATTGACTCCTTAAGATGAGATTCTAAAGAGATAGGAGGTGGTTGAATCGCAAAGGTCATTATGACCTTTCCAGTCAGTCTTCTTTGGTTTAGAAAAATAAATGTTTAGGCAAGGAGGCATTTCTATAGCTTCATAGGCGTGGTTCCTCCCCCATCCCTCCCTTTCCACAAATTGAGAGGCTGGCTATCTCCTGCTTCAGAGAAGTTATTTGTGTTAAATTTAGATTTTTAGGATATATCTAAATTTATATAATATTTAACTTGTTTATTACAAACAGAATTTTTCTCTTTTTCTATATACAACCGATAAAATGATAAATCATGCATTTTCTACTTTTATTAAAAATGTTAAACATCTCAAATATTTTTCTTTTGTAGTATTCATCTTGATGTAGCTTTTCAGTTAAACAAGCAAATTTTATATATATCTATACACACACACACACAGTCAAACCCCGCTATAGTGAACCCTGAAGGGACCGAAATTTTGGTTCACTATAACTGGGAGTTCACTATATCTGTTCTGCAAACAATTTTAACTAAATGGTTCTGAATTCTTCCTTCGAAATACACATTATTTAAATAAATTACCAATAAAATGAAATGACTGAAAAATAACAAAAAACATGTAACTTTTATTTATTTATTTTTTTATTTTTTACTCTACATCTTGCATACCAAAAAAAAAAAGTAATCTTTAGCTGATGAGAAGCTGATTAAAGAAAAAAATTATCCATACTTCTGTCGAATGACCGAAATCTTTCCACCGCTCTAGACTCTGTATTTTGTATACACAAAAACTTGTTCAGTACTTGAATTGCTGCTTTGGTGTATGAGTGCACATTCCTGCGTGTCTTCCCTGAATTTCCAGGAATGGATATTGCACCCACTGACCTCTTGCAGGTGCAACATCTGCTGCGGACAGCCTTTGTTTAGGGAGGGTGAAGGGAGATAAAAGAGGCAAACAAGATCGTTACATTCCAATCTTTGGATGGTTTTAAAAATCAGCATATATATTTATTTTGAAGAAACAATTTCAAAATTATTTAAAAAAAAAAAAAAAAATGAAAGAAAAATCAGTCAAAGACAGAAAAGTTCATTATATCCAACCTCCTCATTTTTTTTTGAGTCCACAAAAAATAACAAGTGTACTGCATGGAACAGGAACAAACATTTCGTTCATTATATCCAACAGTTCATTATAAGCCGTGTTCACTATAGTGGGTTTTGACTGTATATAAATAAATAATGATAGTGCATAGCCCAATTTAACAAACTTTTTCAATCTCCAACACAGATATTTGCAAATTTTTTTGTCTGAATAACAAACACCTCCAAATAATGGACAAATTTAGCACTCCTGTGATGTCTGTTATATAGAGGTGTTATTGGATACATATATATGTATATTTAATTTTTTTAACAATGTATAGATGTAAATGTGAGTGTTGCAGAAGTATGTTTTAGGTAAAAACTTCTTTTAAATTACTAAAAAAATAAATGTTAAGGCAGTAGTACTTTGTTTACTAATTTAAAAACATAAAATTGATCTTAAAAGATGGATCACTATAGTTGAATAATTAAACTTGGTTATAACAAAGAAACATGTTTTCCTTGCTATATAAGTTTGACTGTAGTCCTTAATTAAAATAGCAAATAAAGCCTTTGTGCAAGAATATTAAAAAGCAGAAAACCAACGTTTAAAAATGCACATATAATACAGAAAAAGCAGCAAACGGCTGATTCGAAACAGCTGTTTGATGCATTTGCTGCATTATTTGTGCATTTTTAAACATTGGTTTTCTGCTTTCTATAGTCCTTTAATATCCAATTCAGAATATTGAGTTTTTAAATAACTCTGATAATTCTACTCAATGTCTTTTATAGTACAAATTCTTTATGAAGAAATTCATTTAATAGTTTGATACCTCGTATTAAATTAGTAAATGATGGTCTAATGCATATGTGTGCAAGGATTAATGTTCAACATATCTAAAGAAAAGGATGTGTTAATAGAATGTGAAGCATGTAAATTTTCGGGTCTGCCCCCCCCCCCCCCCCCAAAAAAAAAAACCCACTGCCTTCCTACAAAACATGTGGGAATTGTATAAAACTGTTTCTTAAATTCAATATGGCATCAAAGATGCACCAGCATGTACCATTTTTATGAGAAATAGTTTAATAATAAAAAGAAAGGTGAGTGGTTGCTGTGTTCCTTTACAACTAGGAGAATCTAATATAAAGAGATTACACATGTCTGTCTTTCCCTGCAGGAGAAGGTTTGAAGTTTCTGGACGTCGTCATCACCCCTCCCTCCCTCCCTCCTTCCTTGCTTACTTCAACCACAAACAAATATAGCAGGCTATAGCAAATGCAGGAGGCAATATGCCACTAAGATATACTAGTTTCTTGCTTTTAACACCTTTTCTTCTGTGGTGCAGTTTAACTATAATCAAATAGGGCAAACGTAGGTTGCGGGAAAGGGGTAGAAACATTTCTTTTCACATTTCAAATGTCTCTTTGTATTACATCCTCCTAGATTTGAAATATAAAATAGACCATACATAAGACTCTTTGTTAGATAGCAAATCAATAAAAATTTGCATGAAAAGCCATTTTGACATATTGTATTTTGTGTCTACCTCATATGTGTCCAGTAATGTAATTTAACAAGTTTTTTTTAGCTACTGTATTTGAACTAATGTTTTATAAACATTTATTTATAGGTTACTTGCATATTATAATATACATTTTATTATTTATGAAACTCCACTAATTTTAGTAAGACAAAATTTCTAATTTTAAAAGCATTCCTTTTTTCTAAAAACTGTTGCTCAATACAATAATTTCATTGCCATATTTCCATTCAGCAATATGACATCTATAAGAATAAACCAATACTTTTACAGGGAGGATTTTGGTGCCAACCTGTCTTAGATTACTTTTAATCGAATAAGAATCTACTGCTATTTAGTCACACATAGTAAAAATACATAAATACCATGAAGAAAAAAAATTCTGTGTGACTTTAACGTGGCTACAGATGTGTAGAAGTGTTATTTATTTTGTCTTCAATCATCCCTGGTCAATTTTTTGCATGCATATTCTTTATGTAAATCTTGTCCTGTTAAATTCTGTAATCCTTGACTTATGAAATTTTCATCCTCTGAGTTTTTTAATAATGGAACATTTTGATTTTCTATAATACCTTTTTACTTTGTCAAACATACTAGTAAAAACATTTTTTAAAACCTTGTTTCTCAGACTTGTTTAAAAGTTATATTAGCTTGAATTAAAAATAAGATTTCATTCTCTTTCTTCCTACAGATATTGACTTGCAATTCTACTTGCTTTCAATGTTGCAATAAAACCTTAATTCCTGTTGATATTGAATAATTTTTAAACATTACATTTTTATCAAAGAACTGGGTTTATTTGTGAATTTGCTTAACAAGCATATGGATTTTTGCTTAAATTCTCAATTAACCAAACATAACCTCATTATTCCTATGTCTTGCATTGGGTTGGATAACCTGATGTGGCATGCTAAAATTCAGGCAGGCCACAAGTCCTAATGAGTGGAAATATTAAATACACACACTGTTTACTCTGAACAAGAAAGGAATTTAAATACTATTTTACAATAAATCTTACGTAAGATTCAGATTGTTGTAATGCGACCTGTGATAAATAAGTTTAATGCTGCTTATTGTCATTCATTTTTAGTTCGTTGAAATAGTTATAGTTTATTTCAAAATCTTAATAGGTATACAAGTTGTTTAATGTAGTCATATGCAAATGAAAAGAGTTGTGCTTATATAATGTGGATATTTGTAAAAAAAAAAAAAAAAAATGAATAAGAATCCATAGGAAGATCTGCAAAATGAATTTAAGATACATAAATTTAAGCACAGTTGTCTAATTTTTATTCTTTTATGCATGTGCTATTATTCCTTCTAAAGCTCCTGCTACATGTCCAGTAGAGAAAAAAAAGTTGACCCCAGTAACTCACATGTAGCCAAGTATCAATTTAAATATTTGATCTCATTCTTTTAAAAACAAGACATTTAAGTAATCAAGAATTTTAAAGTATTTATTTGTATACTAATTTTAAGAAATGTTCAAAATCTAAAATATTTATAAATGTGTGATTAGTAACTGTTGCTAATTATCATTCATGTATTTGGATTTTTTTTATTCCAGAATAGCATATTCTTCATGGTTTATTATACAAAAGTTATGAGCATTTTCCTCAAATGTAAATAAACTAAATTAATAAAATAAGACTGAAACATACCTTGCAATTTTTAACACCTTGGTTGTCAACTTTTTCTTATGCTTTTTCTAATATGTTGTTCTTACCATTAATAGCAAGTATTCCAAAAAGATGGCACACTTAATAGAAATGTTTCCTACAACTTACCAGAAATCAAAACAATGACAAAAAAACAAACTAATATTAATGTTAAATATAAAAAACCTGAATTGCACATATTATGGAAATTATTTGAAAGAGAAATTTTATTTTTTTAAATCATTTGGTATTTGAAGTATTGTATTTGATATTTAAAAAATATACCTGTGTACGTTTATACCCTTGGGTTTCTCCAATTTAGGACAATTTCAATATTTCAGGATGTATGATTTACACTTTTCTCCCCAATGAGGTTTTATCCCTTACCATATATATGCACAAAAAAATTGTATGAATATAAATTTTTCAGTGATGGATCAAGTTTAATAAATCTGGTTTGTAAGTCAACAATTTTTCATTCTTGATATTCTGTAATATGTTAATTATAATAGTGAATAAAATTTAATGAAGCAAACTAAAAAAGAAGTAAAATTTCCATTGATTTTTAGAGATGCTTTTTTAGTTTAACTGGTGTATCTTTTCAAATGTACATGTAAAAAAATCAAAATGGAAAATGAAGACTTAAGTTTTAAAGGAATTCAATTAATTATAAAAGGGGAGGAGAGACACACAATTAAAAATATAAAAGAATGTTTTATTAAAGACTGTTATTAAAAAAATTGTCATATTATGTAAATAAATGCATTATATCATCTGTTGTTAATTGTGTCTAGTCTCTGTGTTTTCCCAAATCAAGAAGCCTGTTTAAATTTACATTTGAAGGATGCTTAGGATGATATCTTGGTGGGTAAGAATGTGTTTAGAATTTTTTCGGTAATTCAGAAACAGTCAAACCTCCATGAAAAGTTGCATTATCTGGAAGCATTGCATGTATTTTCTCTCCTTAAAAAAAAATTATCCTTTAATCTCATAAATTCTATTTGTGGAATAATTTTTAATGTGACTAACTTTCATAGAATATGAATTTTTGTTCTGCAAAGGATGATTCTAAGTGTTTTTGGTATATATATATTTTTTTTATCTTAGTTACAAAATATTTTTGCTTCTATATTACTTTTTATGATGTGCGGGTGAAATCTTAAATTTTCTTTTTATTCAGAAACTTTAAAATATTCTAAAACATGTTAAAATGCATTTTTTAAATTACGTCAAATCTCTTTAGGCAAAAAATAGCTTTTTTTCTTTTTCTTTCTTTCTTTTTTTTTTTTTTTCGAAACAAGGTTTAAATTTTGTGCACAACATTATCCTTTTCTGTTGCATGTGGAATTATTATTCTGCTTTGTCATTATTCAAATAATCACATTTCATGTTTTGAACTATCGGATAAGTTAAAAAAAATATCTTAAACTTTTATTTTTATATTAAATCTATTGAAATGAAAATCACTTTAACAGTATTTACATGGATGATAACTAAAAACATATTCTCCCTGTAACAGATAAACATTTATTTTTAATTAGCACAGAAAAACTTCTTTTAATTTATTATGTTTTATTTTCTCACGAAATTTATCTTAATGATAATGTTCATTTTGCCCCCCATAAAATGGTCAAAATAATAGTTCTTTTCGCAACTTCTGTTTTTCAAGTGCGCTTTTCTTCCCTTTTATCTTGGAAAACATTGCAAACAGATGTACCTCTACTTTATAAAATTATTGATTTCATGCAGAAAAATATTCAGAAATAACTGATTTAAAGGAAATAGTTGATATTAGCTTAAGGGGGGAGGATTGAAAAAAAAAAGTTTTATGCAAATTGAAAAATATTAATTAGCAAAAAAAAAAAAATTACTTTGAGAGGTGACCAGGCAAAATCTATTTTCACTGTTCACTAATATGGCAACTTTTATCTGTTAATTCCTGTATTATTTTCAATTCGAAATAGGTACATTTATAGTTTTTTCTTGTTTTGGGATTTTATATATACAGTATGGAACCATTTATCTGGAAACCAGTTAACCGGAAAACCAGTTATCCGGAATGATATTTCTGATAGACTAATTTCAGAATCTTTGCAGAAAAGGTGTCATACACTGCCAGTTTGACATAGGCTTTACTTGAAACAGTTGTGTATAATTTGATGACAACATCTAGTATTTGAAATGAAACATATTTAGTTGTAATTTAGATGTTTTAATTTTTATGCAGAGGAAACAGAAGAATTTTTGTTCCTAAGGGATTCCCATAAATTACCTTCTTTTAAACTCTGGTTAACTTTTTATCTTTCTTGCATTCATTTTTAATCCAAGTAATCAAATAATCTAAAATTAGAAATAATGTCACAACCACACATATTCCACAAAATTTATCAAATGGATGCTGCTTTAATGCACAACCAGTTAACCAGAAAAACCAATTATCCGGAATACATCTGACCCCAAGCATTCCGGATAAATGGTTCTGTACTGTATATACATTAAATTGACTGTAAAACACACAGAACATGCATAAAAGATTCTTTTCTCCTTATTTTTGTAATGAAATAGTCTTCTGTGTCTGTTTACATTTTAATGCAATGCAAATTGTTATAAAAATAACTTTAAATTAACAGAACTCAAAATATGCTCATGTTTAAAATAAAAGCACATTTAAAAAATAATCTAATTAAATCCTTATAAATTGCTTCTTAATTTCGGATTCAGTGCATCTTTCCTCCCAAATATTATAATGTAACTTTTACAAAAGATCTATTGAAATAGAATGGGAAACATTTCTCTCTATTCTAAAATAATCAAATTTCCATACTGAAGAAATTATTTTAATCCATTTCTATAATCAAGAGATTTTTTAATTTCAGTTTCCAAGTAACTGATTTAAGCTAACTGATTTAAGTTATAATTCAACTCGCCAAATCAACTTAGCTTTATCTATAAAACTAAAATATGCATTATAGATAATTGGTGGATTTTTTTAATAGTTTTTGAGCCTAAAATATTGAAAATTTTAACACTTTGAGGTCTAAGCTATTTCAACTGCATATCTCCCTCTGGACTGAAGGTATTTGGTACTTTTCATGATTTTTAAAAAAATATTTGGAATATATGTATTTTAATATTTTATTTTTCATTCATAATCAAGGAACTGTTTAAATGTACTAAAAATTAATATTTAATGAGAAATTATTGAAGAAAGCATGTTTCATATATTTTTTAAAAGTTCTGCATAAAAAAAAAAATAATTCAACGTAAGTGTTTACATAGACTTGAATGAAAACTTACCAAAATGTTGTACAAGTATCTGAAAATAGGTTTTATTTGTATATAAACATTATTCAGTAAAATTTGTTTTTGTGTGGTAAATTTCAAAGTGCAAAGAGCAACACCACAAGCTTCACAAAAAGTTCGAATTAAGCACAGATTCTAGATATTTTAATATATTTACTTCTGTTTAATGCAGCTACCTTTTTTTTAAAATAAGTTTCTTGGATAATATTCAAAAACACACCGAACATATGTAGTAGGTATTTGTATAGCACAGAAAGTTAAAAGTTGACCCTGAGACACTCGGGCTTAGTTTGCTTTATCGAAAATGGCAACCCGAGTGAATACTCGGGCTTAGACCTCAAAATGTTAATCGAAATGAGAATACTTTTAACATGCATAACTGGATTTAAATTATATAGTTAATATACTTTAAGAAATATCTTAAGGCTATTCTCAAGCACAAGCTGGTTATTTTCTGACACATTTTTAAATTCTTTTTGTTCCTAAACATCAAAATAACAGGTGCTCTTATTCAGAAACTATGTAATCAAACTTTTTTTCTCCTCCTGTATTTTAGTAAAATCAGATTTTTCAGAAAATGCTGTCAAAGTTGGTGTTTTGAACCAAATTATCTCCGAGACAATAATTGCGTGTAATTAATTTATAGGGGGGAAAAAAATAACAATGATTACAAATCCCTTCAAAAATCATGCCTGCAAGCTGCTTTATGTTTAAAAAGAGCCCTTAAATGTTAGAAAGTTCCCATCGTTGAACGAGAAAACTTTGAAACAGCCTTAAAAAAAAATTCTTTTATTAGTTTTATTTTGCAAAAAATGTTTTCATTTCATTATTTTAAATATTTCATCCATATGCTTAGTATGTACTTGGAAAATTTTCCGAAAAATTCAAATCTATCGAAATTCTCTATATTTAATAATTTAAAAAATGAAACATTTGATTGCATATCGAAAATGACAATATCACTCTCTGGAAATGACAAGACTAATTATCTATTGTCGATCGTCCCGCCGAACACTGGGAGGAGGTCATAAGATTACCTAGTCATTTGTTTCTACTGCGTCAAATACCTTTCACATGAAGAAATACATTCTTGATTATTATTAGATATTTATCATAAAAATGAATATATGTTAAGCTCCATTGATTTTTATTAATGAGCCAATCATTTTTCATATGAGAAATATAGAAAAAATAAGATTTAAAATACCATTTCTTACAGATTCAATTTTCAGATTCTTTCTTTATTCCATCTTTGGCAAAATATTTTAAATCTTTATCCTGTATAATTTTTTATTCTCATATGGCAAGAGATTAGGACCAAAATTCATAGTTTATCGCATATCTAATGAAGTAAAATAGAATGTGATTGGAAATTGTAGATGTGGGTTAGCAGGGCATTTTTGTGAATATCTACTGTATAGATATTGCTTTTAAATTGCAATGCTTTTTCATTTAACAGAACAGAAATGTATTACATAAAATACTCAATTTTTTAAATTCATTTTTTTTGCAGGGGGGGGGGGGGGGGGCGGTCGGTCTTAGGTACCATATTGTATGAATGTACAGTCGTGGGGAAAAAAAAAAGTAAACACCCCTTACTAACTTCTCAACTAATTATCGTAGAAGAAAGTTACTGGTACCGAACGATAGGAAATAGTCTACTTTTAAATGATGTATATAAATTTTTTTAAGGGGCCATCTACATATTAAAACGAACCATAACTTTGTTTTTTTTCAATAGCAGTACACAATTCTGACAGCATAAATGAACTCTACACCTTTCAATTAGCCTATAAACAAATTTGTATGCAATTTGTGCCATAAGTTTCCGAGAAATTATTTTAAAACGAGCGTATTTTAAGGGCTGTATCCAAATTGAAGTTCCGAACTCGAGAGAGCCGCCTTCTTGATCAAGGCACGTTTAAGCGTCAGTGAAACCTGTTTGATTACAGGATAGCGGAATAAATTTCAAAAATTTACTCACTTCTATCATAGACGGCCCCTTAAACCATCATTTTGCCGTTTTTTAAGCATAATTTGAAAGCTATTTGGAAGAAAAATGTGAAATTTCGGATTTCCATAAAGCAGGACTTAATAAATCTAAATCCATCAAAAAAATTGTATGTTGCAATTCATAATTTTTTCGAATATTAATTTCATAATTCATATCATAAAATTATAAAAATTGCAAATTCAATGTATTTATGTTTGGGTATATTAGTATTATTGCTACACAAAAAATTACCTCATTAGGAGCATAATTTCAGGAGATATAAATAAAAATATGAAAATGTAATTTAACATTAGAAGTACTAAATTTTGAATGTCTATAATTCAAAAACTTAGCATTCGAATGACTTGAAATTTGGTTTCTAGACATATTTTGAACCGACGATTTGAAATATCTCGTTAAATTTGGGTACTGCCATTGAAAAAAATGAAGTTTGGATTCGTATTAATATGTATATGGCTCCCTAAGCAAATTTTATATACACCACTTAAAAGTAGACTTTATTTCCAATCATCCGGTACCAGTAACTTTCGTCTACGATAATTTGTTGAGGAGTTAGTAGGGGGTATTTACTTTTTTTTTCCACGACTGTACCATATTTCAAGCTAATTTTGTGAAGCTATATATAAATTGTAATATTTTTCATGGCTAAAACATCTTGCATATAAAGCTACCTTCATTTTATTTGTTCGAAATTAATCTAAAATCGAAGAAGTACATTTTAATCTGTCTTTGACAAACTTTTAAACATTTTTTATAAAGAAAGATCAAATTTGCCTTATAAACAAAGTGATTTAAGGAAAGACATCTCCTAAAATACAAGTTGCTTTATAATCTAAATGACATGAGACAGCTTGTTTTAATCATGCTGTTTTGCTTTCCTACTTATATAAATGTTGGCAATTTAGAATTTCACAACACTTTTTTCTTCTTCTCTTGAACTGATTAATGTATGCAAGACACTTTGATGATAAAACTGTAGAAATTTTTTATTCAGTTTTTTTGGGTGGGGCGAGGAATTCATTTTTCACCTATGCTAATGGGATTTGTAAATTCCTTTTGGCATAGCTTTTAAAATCCTTTGACTTGCTTTTAGTTATGTGCCATTAGTTTATTTATATAAATATTCTAGTCAGACATAAAAAATGTTATGTTCATGAAACTGATACTATTCAATAAGTTTTTTAACAGAAGGAGCATAAGTTGATGCCAAATTAATCTTTGGTATTAGATGACCTCTTTTTAAGAATTCTAGTAAATTGTTTTTTTCCCCTTGTGCATAAATTTAGTTTTGGAGGTTTGACTGAGCTGTAACTTTTTTGTATGTTGCCAAATGTCTTGTCGCACGTTACATTTTCTTAGACCACCTTTTAGTGTGATAGAATATGCAAAAGGAATGGTTTAATATTCACAATTGCATGTGGCCTCAGAAGACTGCCTTGGCAATTTGTTTCTCTTTAAAATTGATTATGAGTCTATGCTAGTCACAGTACAAAATTCACAAACTAATGTAAATCCTGTATGGGTGCATTACTTCTCATTTGCATTTCGATATTTTTAAATTATTTCTTCCCATAGGATAGCTGAGATCCACCAGGCTTTTTTTTTTTGGCTGCAGATTTTTTTTATGAATGTTTTTAACTTTCGAAATTGGTTCCAAAATAGAAAATGACCTTGTAAAAAAAAAAAAAAAAAATCTGTGACCAAACATGAAAATTTATAAAATGATCTGGTTAGAGATGGACTTCAGCTATCCTGTATAAAAAAAATTATTTTAAAATATTAAATTTTGAAAAGAATGCTATCATAGGACTAATATTAGCTTGCGCTTTTTTTCATGTGATTAGTGTAGGTTCTTAACGGATGTCAGCAAGTTAAAAATTTGACCAGTTTTTGTAATTGGAGCAGTCTTGTGCAAAAAGAGCACATGTTATTGTAATTGAAGTGTTATCTTCCTGCTCATCATTAACGAATTCTTGACTTTCCCAAGATGCTTGGTTTGGATAATGAGATTTTGTTATTTAAGTTTATTAAGTGCTAGTTTGAAGTATCATAATATTCTTTTTTAATTCCAGGCATTTTACTTATCACCTTCCTTATGTAAATTTTATTTAAGTATACAAATCATTTTGACAGATTTTTCATAAAATAAAAAAGTTTATAATATGTTGTTTGTGGGGTTTTTTTTTTTTATATATATGTATTTATATATATATATACACAGTAGATCTTTAATGCAAACCTAAAAACATGAGGTTATGTGTTATATAGAATTTTGCTTTAAATAGATCAGATTTCACACATCATTAAACTTACATTGTAAACATGGCCAAATATGTCCAAAACTTGACAAAATACAGATAATCTTTATACAGTAGAGGATCTTTATAACGCAATTCTATATAACGCAATTCTCCATATAACGCACAACTTCTCACATGTAAACAATGATTTTTGCAGTTAAAAAGCACCTGCACTTTCACATTGTAAAATATTGCTACTCTCTAGAGGACTAAATTTGATACATTAGTTCAACTTTATCTTCTAATTTAAGACCTTTTTAGTGAAAAAATGCTATTATTACAATAAACATTGCTGAAAATGTCTAATATAAGGGATGGTTGTGTCAGTTATATTTGGATCATGTTTATAAAGTAAATTTAACAATGTCTGACCTATATTATGCAAAAATTTATAATTTGGATAACTCTTGGTAACAAGGATTGCAGTATAAAGATATTCTAATGTATTTTGATGTGTTTCAGACATATTTGGTTTGTTTACAAGGTGAATTTAATGATGTGATCCATATAACGCAAAATTCTATATAACGCACAACCTTGCGTTTTTAGGTTTGCGTTATAAAGATCTTCTACTGTATTGCATTCCTTGGGTTCAGGTTTTGTGCAGATTTTAAATTTAGCATAATACCGATCATTTATCACTGTTAAATTCTCTATAAACCTGGCTCAAATATGCCTGGATAAAATCGTTCATTATTTATGTTACTCATTTTTACAAAAATTTTATTTTAATAATTACAATAGCAATTTTTTTTTTCATCAGAAAACTCTGAAATAAGAAGATAAACATATAATCCATAACTTTAAGTTATTTACCTTATTATCAGGTTTTACTTTATTTTCCATGTGCAGCAATACTTTATTTTGTATACATCCTTCATATATTTAAAAGCATTTTCATTTTGTTAATGTTTTTCTTATTTATATTAAAAAAGGCCACATCATTTTAAATTGTTTTAAAAAAATATATATTATTTTACAGTTCTATATAAAAAAAAAAAAAAAAAAAAAAAAAAACATTACATTTAACTTCACTTAGTATTCCCCTTTACTATCCATTTATATACTTTGTATTTCGTCCGTTCACAAATATTTCATAAATTTACAGTTCAATTCATTCCAAATTGTGGATATAGTTTTAAGTCTATAAAATCTCTTCAATTTTCCATAATAAAAATTTTCAATTCTTCTAAGTATCTCTTTATAAAAGTTCGTTTCTTTATAAGTTATTTTTAACACATTATCCTATTTTCCATTCTTGTCTATTTAAAAGTTTCAATTTCATTTAATCCTTAAAAACATAAAAGTTCTAAAATTCATATATAACTTACTATATTATTTTCCAACATTCATAGTTCTTTCGTCTTATCCTAATGTTTTTCTAGTTAACTAAATTCATCATAAGTTCAGATGTATACTATTATGCTTGCTGCATTATATAAAGAGAAATAACGTTTTCACCCTTCACTAGGGCGTCCTCAGTTTCAACTAAAGATTCGAAGTTTTTCTGGCCTGAAATCATTTCCATTTTCCCTTTCTTTCCCCCTTATTTTCAAAATTTCCCTTTCATGCAAAATTTTTTTCCATCTGTTATCTAGCGTAGCATGTGTCATATCGTTACATAAGTTCTCATCCTCTAAATCGATTTCTATTGCCTCTCTTAGTAATGCGCTCTGGAAATTGTTATAATTAGCTAACTTTTCCACTGTTATTGTGTTTAGTCCAAGGGGGTTCTTATATTTAGTCTTGAAATAGCAGTTTTCTGGCTTTTGGTTTTTAAATCATATATATGCTCTTTTAATCTTTCACTTATCCTTCTTTTTGTCATGCCAATATATTTTATTTCTTCATTTTCAGTATTTTTTCCTTTAATTTTGTAAATTCCCGCTGTTTGTAGTTCTGGGTATTTTTCAACATCATTTCTTAGTAGATTAAATAAAGATGGGTTGGGGGTTATTGGGACTTGTTTCCCTAGTTTTTTCATTTCACGTTTTAACTTTAAAGATAGTCCATTCATAAATGGGAGGGGGGGGGGGGTGTATATTCTTGTTTTCTTTGAGCAGGTTGAATTCGGTTAACTCTCTCTTTAACCCTTGTAATCAATTTATGTATTGTCTTTTGTGAATGTCCTGCCTTTTGACCTATTTTTTCGATTATTTTTAGTTTCTCGTTTAGTAATTCTTCTGTTGAACATATATAAAT
This sequence comes from Maratus speciosus, assembly GCA_963932465.1. NCBI lineage: Eukaryota > Metazoa > Arthropoda > Arachnida > Araneae > Salticidae > Maratus > Maratus speciosus. Next base: position 177,978,787 of record OZ010787.1, read on the forward strand.
TGCTCTATTAATATAAGTAATGCCGTTAATTTATATGTAATAGAGGTATTTGTTGTTGGGATTATTGTAAGGTTTTCCATCGGTTTCCTATATACTGTTGTTTGTATTTCGTTATTTTTATGCATTATTTTAACATCTAAATATGCCAAAGACCGATTATTTTCTTCTTCCAAAGTAAACTGTATATTTTCATCATATTGGTTAATTTCATTTAATAGATCTTTTAGGTTTACTGTTCTATTTGTTATAATATAAATGCAGCAAGCATAATAGTATACATCTGAACTTATGATGAATTTAGTTAACTAGAAAAACATTAGGATAAGACGAAAGAACCATGAATGTTGGGAAAATAATATAGTAAGTTATATATGAATTTTAGAACTTTTATGTTTTTAAGGATTAAATGAAATTGAAACTTTTAAATAGACAAGAATGGAAAATAGGATAATGTGTTAAAAATAACTTATAAAGAAACGAACTTTTATAAAAAGATACTTAGAAGAATTGAAAATTTTTATTATGGAAAATTGAAGAGATTTTATAGACTTAAAACTATATCCACAATTTGGAATGAATTGAACTGTAAATTTATGAAATATTTATGAACGGACGAAATACAAAGTATATAAATGGATAGTAAAGGGGAATACCAAGTGAAGTTAAATGTAATGGTTTTTTATATATATAGAACTGTAAAATAATATATATATATTTAAAAACAATTTAAAATGATGTGGCCTTTTTTAATATAAATAAGGAAAACATTAACAAAATGAAAACGCTTTTAAATATATGAAGGATGTATACAAAATAAAGTATTGCTGCACATGGAAAATAAAGTAAAACCTGATAATAAGGTAAATAACTTAAAGTTATGGATTATATGTAAAATACAGGTTTTAAATAAACAGATTTATCTGTGAATAACTTATTAATGTATAAGAAGATAAACTTCAGCTAATGTATTTAGTTCTCTAGGGAGATTTTTTTTTTTTTAAACAATGTATGAAAGCTGATGTTCCTTAACTGAAAAATTCATTGTTTACATCAGAGAATTATATAGAGAACTGCGTTATAAAGATCTTCTACTGTATAAAAGAATTTGTTAATAAACCTTTTTCTACAGATGTTCTTTTGAAAACTAAACATATGCATAAAAATAAAATAAAAAGATATTTCCTTAGCTGTACCAATTTTATTTACTTTCCTAAAAACCATAACATTGCCATCCATGTTGTTTAACTATTGGTGTAGCTAAATGAGCCTTTTCAATTAGTTTTCATGTTAGTGTAAAGGAGAGAAATAAGTAAGAAAGCAGTAATTTCAGGAAAACTTAATATCTTTATCTTATAAATTGATTCACAACTAATCTAATTCGATTACTGTTACATACACTGGTCATCAAAATTAAAAGATAATGATGAGAAAAAAATATGCTCAGTAAGTTGATGTTTTCCCCCCTAATGCTGCAATTATTTATGTTAAGTAAAATTGTACACAAAATTTCACTTCCGCATGGGAAATATGCAAATTCAGTGATTGACAATGTCGTGTGCAATGGACGCATGTTGAAATTCTGGTCTGAAGTGTTGTTTAAAGTGAATGTGGTGCCAGAGAGTGAACAGTGTTCATTAGTTATGGCTCAAAGGCATCATTTAAGTGAAGGTCAAAAGTGGCGAATAATTGGTAGAATTGAGGATAGATTTGAATATCCTTCAAAGTGTCATATCAAGAGCTTGGAGCCACTTTTTAAGCACTGGATCCATTGAGAAACAGCCTGGTCAAGAGCAACAACTGCATCTGAAGACAGTTTTTTTGTCATTGTCAGCGTGAAGAAACTGTGAAGAGACTACAAGAGATTTAGTTTCAGACCTTAAGGCTGCCATGTTAACTCGAATTAGTCGTTCTACTGCTGCACAAACACTTAACGTGCGTGGACTGCATGGGAGAAAACCAATACAGTACAGAACCATTTATCCGGAATGCTTGGGGTCAGATGTATTCCGTATAACTGGTTTTTCCGGTTAACTGGTTATGCATCAAAGCAGCATCCATTTCATAAGTTTTGTGGAATATGTGTGGTTGTGACATTACTTCTGATTTTAAATTATTAGATTACTTGGATTAAAAATCAGTGCAAGAAAGATCAAAGGTTAACCAGAGTTTAAAAGAAGGTAATTTATGGGAATCCCTTAGGAACAAAAATTCTCCTGTTTCCTCTGCATAAAAATTAAAACATCTAAAATACAACTAAATGTATTTTCATTTCAAATACTAGATGCTGTCATCAAATTATACAATTGTTTCAAGCAAAGCCTATGCCAAACTGGCAGTGTATGACACCTTTTTCTGCAAAGATTCTGAAATCAGTCTATCAGAAATATCATTCCGGATAACTGGTTTTCCGGTTAACTGGTTTCCGGATAAATGGTTCCATACTGTAGTTTGTTTCCCACTCACTCCAGCTACCAAAGGAGCCCATTTAAACTGGTGCCATCATCATGTTCAATGGAGCCAAGAAGACTGGGCCTGAGTATTGTTTACTGATGAGTCCAGGTTTAGTTTGAATACTGATTCTAGATGTGCCCTGATCTGGAGAGAAGAAGGAACATGCAATGTGCCTTCCCTTGTCTGTGAAATATCACGTTTCTGTGGTTTGTTTGGGAGGGAATCATGACAAATGGCCGCACAGAGCTTCATATCTTTCAAGGAGGTTCTGTAACCATTCGGAGCTATGTGGAGGAGGTATTGGAGCCCCAAGTTAAACTAAACTGTTTAGGGGTGCTGTTGGCCCAAAGGATTGTTAATGGCCGACAATGCTCGGCCATATCGAGCATATGTGGGGTCAAAATACTTGTAAACAGAAGATATCACTTGAATAGATTGGCATCCTTACTCATCTGACCTTGAACCTGATTGAGCATGTGTGGGATGCCTTAGGGTACCAAATTCTTCCCTGGACCCTGCAGGAGCTAAAAAGTGCACTTTTAGAACAGTGGCGTGCAATTGCAGAAGACTTGGTCAACACTTTGGTAAAGTCTATGAAATCAAGGTGTGAGGTATGCATGTCTGTCCAAGGTGACCACACACCATATTAACCCTCCGACTGTCTTTGAAAAGGGCAAAATTGTAATGTTGTTTTCTCTGCATTTTGTTTTAAATGCTAAAAAAATGATTCTTTGAACATTTTATAAAAAAAAAAAAACTTAAGAACGAATATGAATGTAATCCTTGGAAGTGTTAATCATTGTTTAATGTATTAAAAATACATTAAATCAATAGAATTATATTACTTTAAATATTGTTTGTATTGCAGTAAAACCTGGAGCTTAGTGAACGTATTAACACGGGCTTGTCAGTGAGGGGGTTAAAGAAAAGATTTTTCAACAAGAGGTGATTTAATTTTTCCATCATTTTCCAATTTACATAAATTTGGTCTTAATTCCAATATTTTGAAAATAATCAACTGCCAAACATTGTAATTTTTGTTAACTAATGCTTTTGTACAAATTTCTATTAATAACATTTCATTAAGTATCAGTTACGTTTTATTTCTGTCGTCATCCTTTAATTTTGATGACCAGTGTATTTATATACACATATACAGTAAACAGTGATCAACACAATTACATTCAATTAACACAGCATACCTCCCTTTAAGTTACTATATATGAGAGGCTCAGAACCATAGTAGAGCAAGTCCATTTAGAAGGTGCATAAAATCTGTTTTATCCACTCCCACAGTAAACCAAGTCTGTAAACAGATGACATATGAAAAAGTATGTGAAAACAGACTTTGTTTACTGTGGCAGTGGATAAAACAGATTTTATGCACCTTCTACTTGGACTCTCATTTTTTTTTTTTTTTTTTTTTTTTCAAAATGGACTTGGTCTACTATGGTTGTGAGCCCCTCATATATTCATTCAAATGGACAGGTGTTCTATGAATATAACTACTTCTAAACTCCTGATTACCTGGTACATATAAGTTTGTAGATACCTCTTAATCAGCTGTTTTATTTCATCATTGAGATTTATTTTGCTTTTAAATGGCGTATTAGATTACTTAATGTTTTCTATTATGTCTTTAATTTTACCAGAATTATTTTTAATGTAATAAGACATGGGATGCAATTTATTTTTTTAAATAACCAGAGTTGGTTCCCATGTTTTATTTTGAAATTCAGTATTTTAACTTTTTCCTTTAGTTTGGGTAATGGATGTGTAGATTTATAAAAAGTTTTGAAAACCTTGCCAATTTTTCTCTATTTTTAAACAATTCTACACCCAATAATTTGTTGTCATTGTTAATTTAGTTTTTAACCTCATTGAACATCATTTATGCGGCGACTAGACAGGCCCAAAAATGGAAGTGTTTCTAAGTTCCATAAGTCCAACAAAATAATCTTTATTATCCTCTTGCTTTTCTCATAATTGACCCTATTCTTCCTTTCAGTTCAACGCTATAAAAGCCAACTGTGTGGGGAAAACACTGAAAAATCATTCCATTGGAAAGCATTATGTCCTTTAAGAATTCATTTATTTCTTATGCTTATACTCAAAGGACTGAAATTTGTGTAACAGACTGGAATAATATAAGGAATAACCATTTAATTTCAGATTTTGTCTTAATTATCGAATTTACTAGAAATATAAAGTTGAAATAAATTAAGTTATAGCGAATATATGTAAAAATTAATGACATTTCAAGTGTTTAAATAAAGGTTTGTTTATAAATTATGTAAATTAAACTTATTCTACTTAAATATGTATCGGAGTTTCCTCTTAGGCCGCACAACTTTGAAGAAAATCCTTTGCTATTTATATGCTGCCACCACCGATATGATTACGTGATATCGGTCATGCTCCGAGAGGATTGTTTAAATGAAGACCAACTCTTTCAATTAACTGAATTAACAGTTTATTTACACACTATTTACAAATCACAAAACTCTGATGTAGGTGATCCGGTTCAACATTAAATTAAATACAGTAATTGCTGGCTGTGTACTGTTAAACTACATTATATCACTCTCACTCTACACTCGTTAAATTAGCGTTACTACTAAGCGAGATTACTCTTAATCTCCCAATACATGGGCTCTAAGCTCGGCGAGCTTCACTCAACCCTACGCTCTAAGAGCTATACACAGGAACAACCTACCACTTTGTGCTCTAGGCTCCAACTCACTTTCTCCCAGCAGAAGCGACTGTCTCTCTAGCAACCCTCCGTTTTTTTCTCTACGTAAAAACCAGGGTTTCCACCCTGACCACATTCTTAGCTCTCTCCCTCGTTCGGGAAATTCTTTTGTCTCCATCTCCAACAGACATCTCAAAAGGTCGGGCAAACCCCTCTCCATCCATCTTCATCCCTCCATCCAAGCTGTACAATTCACCTGCTCGGATCCAGTTTCAGACAAGGAAAGAATGTTACTTTGAAATTTCCAGTACACAGACCATACAATATATAATATAGTAAGACAAAAATAATATAGAACCATAGTTCTAATAGCAGATGTTTCTCAGAACCTGACACCCCGCCACCTTAGCGGAAAATATACCATTTAGGGGCTAATTTTCCCCGAACATATAGTAATATCACAGAAGAGTTCAATAGTCTCTTTGCAGGTTTCTTCATTATTATTATTACATATATACTTCAAGGTGTCTGAACATTATCTACTGACATCTCTGATGAACTGTATACTAATATGATTATTACAGAAAAACTACACATGCTAATACACTATTATAAACACAAGATTCAAATACAATTACACATGCACAAAAGAAAATTAAATAAAACGTGATGACACCCCTCTAAGGTTTGTCCACTATTTAGTCATTGATGCCGATGGACTAGCAACTGGCTGTTCTTCCCAGCTCTTCCTATGTAGCCTAGAAATTGCATCAGCATTCAAATGTTGCACTCCTGGATGATGAGAAATGCTCAGGTTCCAGCGTTGCAAGGCCAGAGCCCATCTAGTGAGTTTGGGGGACCTTGGGGTTGTTTAAGTGAGAAACTTTAATGGATTATGATCCGTTATGATCTCAATTTGAGATCCATATGTCCATTTTTCAAACTTCCGCAACCTGAAGAGAACACTCCAAGCCTCTTTCTCTATACTCGGCCAAGCACGCTGAGCCCCTGATAATTTCTGACTGGCAAAAGCTATCGGCTTAAACTGTCCCTTTTCATCTTTTTGAGTAAGACAACATCCTACTGCCAGGTCTGAAGCATCGGCGTGAAGCTGATATTCCAGGCCAGTAGTATATGGAGCCTACCCTGGTACACTTTTCATACTCCACTAAACGCTATTATTTAATGATTATTGTAAGATTTTGATAAAAAAATTTGACTGTTAAAATATTGAGTATTGTAACGATTTTAGTAAGATTTATCGAGCAAATGATGATAAAATAATTGCATGATTTGCATTGGCTGGATATTTTTATTTTTTCTACTAAATTATGTAAAGAAGAAGTTTTAAGAAAGGGTTAGAGAATAAACAATAAAAAAAAACATGATTATAAATAATAACGTAATCAATTTAGATTAAATAATCATCATTTTTAAATGCTAATATTTAATTATTATTGTGATGAAAAATTTTGACTGATTATAGTTTGACGCACTTTCTTAATAGTCTACCAAATGCTAATAAACAACCTTCCTCTAGGATAATATTGATAGGAATAAGAAAAGCAAAGATCTGCGTTATATAATAAGTTATCAGCATTATAACCAATCCTAAAATCTTTAGTTGCATTAAAAGCTATAGAATAGTATAAGTTATTATCTCCAGGAATATAAATATCGAACCATTCTTTTGTTTCGGGTATTAAATTCCAATTGTCATCACATTTACTTTCTATCCAAAAATAAACACCAGGTTGAGAAAATTTAGAGGCTTGATCCATTTTGTATATTTTTGCGGTCAAAGTTAATTTTATTGTATAATTGAAACTATTAAATATAGTATAATTATTAGAGTTATCGATGCTGATTTGTAATAACAGGGTCAAATTTAAAATAATGAAAGGTAGGCGAAAGACAAACAGTAAAGTACTTATCACAAAATATTGTAACATTTATTTAGAAATAAATTTTCGATAGATGATATTAAATAAAACCCATTCGAACAAAGTTTAGACAGATTAAATAAATAAGAAATATTAATATCAATTGCATTATATTGAAGTTTTCTATCTGAAATAAAAGTTAAATGATTTTTATCATATGTTTAAAATTTTTAATAGATAACCAATTTTCTCTTTTTATTTTCAATTATAAATACTATTCTGGTAGTTTGATATTTTCATAGTTCGATAAAATTTAAAAAAATAGTTTGTGTCGAAATTAACACATCTTTGACAGAAAAGAAATTTGTACTTAAAACAGATTTATTTTGAATTTCAGTAAATATTATTTTGAGAGTTTGATATTTTCAGAGTTCGATAAATGGTATTATTTAATGATTTTTGTAAGATTTTGATAAAAAAATTTGACTGTTAAAATATTGAGTATTGTAACGATTTTAGTAAGATTTATCGAGCAAATGGTGATAAAATAATTGCATGATTTGCATTGGCTGGATATTTTTATTTTTCCTACTAAATTATGTAAAGAAGTTTTAAGAAAGGGTTAGAGAATAAACAATGAAAAAAACATGATTATAAATAATAACGTAATCAATTTAGATTAAATAATCATCATTTTTAAATGCTAATATTTAATTATTATTGTGATCAAAAATTTAGACAGATTAAATAATTATAATTTGAAATAAGAAATAATATCCATCCAATCCCATACAACCAAAGACTGCCTCCGGACGTCCTATCTGGTCCTATATAGATCCGGGCGGTCCGATACCCATCAGATCCCGTACAGAGCATAATTTGGACGTTTGCAGGACGCCAAAATCCAGACGAACCATCCACGATCGTCCGGTGTTGTCCTGAGAACATCTGTGTCACCTGTGCGCATGCACAAGAAATTCTGATTTCAACTGCTCTGTCCGGTTGTTGTTGAAACGAAAGATTTTTTTTAAACAGCTGTATTCTATTACTTATTTCTTTTAATGAGGATTGAATTTATCCTAAAGGTAAGTAAACTTTCGAATCTTAACTTTTTAGAGTGAACTTTTGAGTTTTGCACTAAAATATAAGGCTTTTGTCGTAATCTATACCATGAGACAGCAAACTTTCTTAGAAAACATATAAACAGTTGTAAGCATTTTTCATATAAATACTCGAAATAATAATGTTGTATGATCGTAAAACAAACCTTTGTTCATTATATTTTTACTGAAATAGTATTATTTTTAAAGATAGATCATTTCGTGAGTCATCAAAACACTGTTTAATACCCATTGTTTGGGTGTTGTGTTAGATATAAAAATACATTAAACATTCATTTTGTTGATGATGAACAAGTAAAAATATTCATAAAGCTTTAAATTCAACTTTTAAAACTATTTAACCATTAAATTTATCTTTAAAAAATCTAATAAAAATACTCGTAAAGTATATTTTCATTCCAGGAATAACCTGCTTATAAAATTTTGTATAAGATAAGGATTTTTAAATTTTCTAACTAAGCCTACATGTGGCCCAATAGCAAAGATCCAGTTGGGGCCCCTGTGTGACACTTTAACAGCTTCAATTTGCCTTCATTTATACATATATACTGTATTAAAAAAGTATATATAATACTAGCTGGTTTTTAGCTTGCTTTTTTTTTTGGATGGGGGGAGGGGGAGGGGTTCAGTGAGACACACAATACCCCTGAAAAAAAGATAAAGTACACTGTTTTAATTCTTCATTTAAAAAAATGCGTCACAGTTGCTTTGTATTGGGTTTTTATGTTACATTTCTGTGTTGTTTGTTGTTTTGAAAATTGGTCGTATTTTCAAAGAAAAAATTTTTAGAATAGCTTATTTCATCTGTCTGTTTTTCATTATAAATAACATTTTAACCTTGTCTGTGTTCCCTCTAAGTCATTATTTAAAGACGCAGCACCTGTCTTTTTAAAATCGGCAAAATACACCCTGCTTTCTTTTTTTAATATAGTGAAATGTACCCCTATTTTTGCAAAAATATCTCATAAAACTCTTCGACAAATCACAGTATTGCAGTATTTCAAAATCCTTGTGCCCTAGAGCTTGCAAAAATTATAGAACTTCCTTATTTCTTTAGGAAAACAGGTTATTCAATCATTGTAATCCAATTGTGTTTTTTAAATTTTTAATCCATAAAATCATTTAAAGTTAATGTTTCTTTGTTTATCATACATAAAAATCACTTTTTTTTTTTTTTTTTTTTTTTTTAACAATCACTACTAAACATGTTAATGCAATTTCTCTTGAAAAAATAGTTCAAAATATAAGAAATACTCTATATCTCAAGTTGAAGCATCATATAGGTGCAAATATTTACACCTGTTTAGTAATAAATGTTTTTGAATCATGTAATAATCACATTGTTTTATTTATTTTATTTAAAGTATTCTTTCCTGTATTTATTTTCTGTCTACAGTAAACACTAGGCCTGGTAGCAATTTTTTTTCAAATTCTTGCTCCATCCCATATATTTTGTTGGTTCTGCAAGACCAGTAGCAGAAACAGTGCAGCACAGCAGCGGGAATTGTAGATTATATTAAACTTTGCAGAATAATCCACCAAGTTAAAAAGAAATGCTGGGGTTAAAAAAAAGCTGAAATTTGCTTAAGTCGCTACATTTATAGTATTTATTGTATCCTTATATTATATTTTCTTTATAAAGGGAAATTTTGCTTACTTTAAGTGTTATTGTCATTTCTTATGATAGTAGGCTTATTGAGTCGCAGATAAATTTTAGTTTGCTGCAGACTGACACAGAAAATTCTGCTTCTGGGTCTGCAAGTGTATACAGTCGTGGAAAAAAAAAAGTAAACACCCCCCACTAACTCCTCAACAAATTATCGTCGAAGAAATTTACTGGTACCAAACGATTGGAAATAAAGTCTACTTTTAAACTACATAGATAAAATTTTCTTAGGGGGCCATCTACATATTAAAACGAACCGTAACTTTGTTTTTTTCAATAGCAGTACACAATTCTGACAGCATAAATGAACTCTGCACCCTTCAATTAGCCTAAAAACAAATTTGTATGCAATTCGTACCATACGTTTTCTGAGAAATTAATTATTTTTAAAACGAGCGTATTTTAAGGACTGTATCCAAATTGAAGTTCGGAAATCGATTGTTAACCGAGAGAGCTCCCATCTTGATCAAGGCACCTTAAGAAGTCAATGAAGCCTGCTAGATTACAGAACAGCAGAAGAAATTTCAAACTATCTACTTACTTCTATTATAGACGGCCCCTTAAACCATCATTTTGCCGTTTTTTAAGCATAATTTGAAAACTACTTGGAATAAAAATGTGAAATTTGGGATTTACATAAAGCAGGACTTAATAAATCTAAATCCATCAAAAAAATCATAGGTTGCAATTCATAATTTTTTCGAATATTAATTTCATAATTCATATCATAAAATTATAAAAATTGCAAATTCATCGTATTTATGTTTGGGTATATTAGTATTATTGCTACAAAAAAAATTAGCACATTAGGAGCATAATTTCTGGAGATATAAATAAAAATATGAAAATGTAATTTAACATTAGAAGCACTAAATTTTGAATGTTTATAATTCAAAAACTTATCATTCAAATGACTTGAAAAATTCGGTGTCTAGGCATAATTTGAACCGAAGATTTGAATTATCTTGCTAAAATTGGGTATTGTCATTGAAAAAAATGAAGTTTGGATTTGTTTTAATATGTAGATGGCCCCCTAAGCAACTTTTATATACATCATTTAAAAGTAGACTTTATTTCCAATCGTTCGGTATCAGTAACTTTCTTCTACTGTTGAGGAGTTAGTAGGGGGTGTTTACTTTTTTTTTTCCACGACTGTACATGTGATCTTAAAAGTAAATAATACCATTTTTCAGACATAGCATTTTTATTTTGTAATTTTTATTGGTACTTTTGTAATAATTTTAACTGGATGTCTAAACTCATTATTAATTTCAGTACTTCCCCGTTATCCCATCAATCACTTTTCTTAAAAAAAAATTATTGCCAAAAAATTTCAACAACTAATAAATAAAAAGAATGTTACCATTGAAATAAAAAATAAAAAAAAATCAGAAAAGCTCTGCTTACTAATTTGCTAACTATCAATTTTAAACAATATATTTTATAATATACTATAATTGAAAACTGAAATAAAAATCTTGGATATTTAATACATTATTTTTCTTAACTATCCGTCTCATCTGGTGAATGTTTAAGTGATATCAATTGAAACAGATCTAATATAAGAAACTATGCATCGTAAAATTTGTTCAATAGTTTTTCCTCTTTTAATATCATTTTGTTGCTGTTTAAGAACATAATTGTTATTTTAATCAACAAAATATCTAATAAATCAGTAAAACATCATTAAAAACAGATATAAATACATTTGACATCAAGTAAATGTGACGCTACAATCATGTAATTTTGGCATTCAATTTTATAGTTTGGTGGTAGCTTTTTCGATACTTCTCCATTATCTTGTCGACTGCTTTCAATAAAAATAACTTTGGCCAAAATAGGATTAAATGCCAAAGATGTATGATTGTAGCGTTACATTCACTTGATGTCAGATGTTATTTTAATCCATAATATTATATGTGATGTGTTTAAGTGTTTGTCATCAGGGGATTTATAATTTGACCTTTTTCTGTATTTTTAATGGTGTTTTATTGGTTTAGTAATTATTTCATTAATTAACATAAGAGTAAAGCTTTTAAATGGTGTCACTATGATATTAAAAGAGAAAAAGCTTGAAAAATTTTGTGATTCATAGTTACCTACAACCTACAATAGATCAGTTTCAACTGAGAACTGGCCATTAAAAACATTCACCAGCCGATAGAGTTAATTAAGAAAAATAATGTAAACAAATAAATATCCAAGATTTTTTTTTCTGTTTTCATTAAGATATTGTTAATTTATTGTTTGTTTAAAGTTATTGATAGCTGAAACTTTAGTGAGTGAGTCTTTTCCAAATTTCTTGTTTTTTTTTTTTCATGCGAGGGGAGGGAGGGAGTGTCCAATGGCTTCATTGTTCCATTTGTTTACTGTGTATTACAAATTTTAAAATTGGAGTTTGTTACGATACAATAGTTTTTTAATGAAAAGTATCAAATATCAAAGATTTCTTTTTCTGTTTTCATTAATTATATTGTTGATTTTATTGTTTAAAATTATTGATAGCTGACACTTTAGTAAGTGGGGCTTTTCCAAATTTCTTGTTTATTTTTTGCAAATGGGGGGGGGGGGGCAGACTTAGATAAAATGTAAAACTGTCTGCGAACTCAAATAATTTCTTAAAAATTTTCTGCCAAAAAAACGCTGTGCCCCTCCCGAGTCCTATATCGCTGCTAACAGCAAAAATGAAAAATTATATGCGAGTGGATTGCCACTAAGCCACATCACTAAAAGAAAAATATTAATTTACAAGCATTATTAAGCAGAATTTTTTTCTGCAGTCTGCAACACAAGTAGAAATTTTATAAACAATCTGCCGAACTTAAGGACAAATGCCCTCTTTCCAATCCCTCGCATTATGTTACATGCACTCAACCCCCCCCCCGCCCCCACCCCAGTTTTCTGAAATTAGGCTTTATTGAAAAGAGGATAATATTTACTAAGAAATTAAAACAATATTCCCCTTTCAAATGTAAAAAAATTCGCTAAAATTGCCAACCAAATAAACTCTATTTAAAAGTGATCAACATTTAATATTTATTTTTTAACACAAAATTTATTTTTAATCTGTTAAATCTTCAGCACCCTTCTCGATGCTGCACTGTTTCTGCTACCAGCCCTGGCAGGAGAAAAAAAAGCATTGTACCTGCCGTTCTGGCATAAGCGCCACACTTACATTATTTTTAAGTTTTAAACTCGTATGCGCCGTGGCGCTTCTTCCAAAAAATACTGTACCATGGTACTTGGCAAATAATGTCTAGCAAACTTTTTTTTCTCCAGTTGAAAAATACTCTGCAGACCTTCTCGAGTCCGTGACGTGCGTCACACCGATTCTCCGCCCGGAGTCTTGATAATTTTTTTATAAAGAAATTTGTAAAAAAAAAACCCATCAAAACTGTCTGCAAAGTTTGAAAATTTTCTGCGAACGTCGTTCGCATGTTCGTCTGTATTATCTGACTCTGGGGGGAGGGGGGGGGGAATTCCAATGGCTTTATTCTTCCATTTGTTTATTAGGCATTACATACAGTTTAAGATACAATAGTTTTTATTTTATTTATATTTTGTTAATGAAAAATTGTCGATGGCGGGTAGAGTTTTCGATTTTTTTTTTTTTTAAACCTCGCACAATATTATTATTTTACGACTTCTAATTTATAAAATTGTATACGCAGACATGAAAATGCACTAAATGGTTCAAATTTTATTATAATAGGCATCACCAAAGTCGAGAATGTCTCTTTAGCAAACAAGAGTGTTGATTATTTTCTCACAACTTGTTAGTTTCTCTCCTACATAATGCAAAAGATGAGATAATTAATCTGTTAGTCTCAATGCTTGTTTGTAACGAGCAAAGTCATATCATTTTATTTTACTTAAACTTACAGAAGTTTTTCTATATTAAATAATAGACAAGTAAATATTCCTATATTTAATATATTCTGTTATTAGTTTACTGTTATTAGTTTATTTTACAATTTGATTCAAATTAAATTTGAAACCATTTTTTCTATTACATTGTACTTTACTTGACAAAATTTTTTCTTATAAAGCTTAAAAGCCTTATCTTTCTAAAAACTGATTCATTATCTGTATTATATAAAACCAAATATATTTTATAACATTAATATGTTTGTTTACATCTTGAATTTAACTTTAATTAATCTAAACATAATTTTTTAAAATTTTATTTAAATCATGATTTTAATCGCGATTAAAATTAAGTTGATTTAAATCAATGAACCCTGCAATGGGATAATGGAGAAGTACCTTAATTTCTTTGAATTTGTTTAGGTTGAATGTAAAGATAATAGAAGCTGCCTAATGCCATACGTGATCATTTATATTAAATTTTATTTTGAATTGATTTGAATTTTGTATCTTAGTTATTTTATTTATTTTTTTCAGGCACAAATTGTAAGATCCAAAAAGTCCCAGCATGGATAAGAGGTTAAAAAGATACTGCAAACATCCAGCAGTCAAAGCTCAGTTCTACATACAATTTTCAAGAAATTAAATTTCAAAATTGGTAAGTTTAAGTACAGTCGAGTCTCTCTATAACGAAACTCCATACATCGAATTTCTCTATATAACAAATTTTTAGTAGGAACGGTCCCTTTTTCCCATGATCCATATAGTGAAATATCTATCTCCATATAACGAATTTTTTCATAAAATGTTTTTTATTTATTGTTTTAAAAAAGTTTCCAAATTACATGGAATCAATTTTCTGTCACTGATTAGTGATTTATCATTCAGTGCTGAGTTTTTTTATCTTACTTTTCTACCTTGAATCTCCTTGTTATTTATGCCCAACGAATTCATCTCCCCCCCCCCCCTCCCACACACCTTCCAACATACTTCTTAAAACAGTGTCAATTGGATTGTTACACATATAAGAGCGGGATCAGAGAGGTAATTGAAGTTTAAGGTGAATGAGAATTCAAATGGAAGAAAATGTTTCTGATACAAATTTTTCATTCCTTGCTAAAGTACGAACATTTTTTCGAGAGTGTAACAATTTTGAAATCAAAACAGCGAAAAATTACAGATTTCTTCGTCTAAAATTAATATAAGTTTTCCTTATGTGATTTTTATTATGTTTTCAAATAAATGTCTGTTCTCTTTTTTGAAACTGTTTAAATAATTCAGAAATACAATATTAGGTTAATATTATAGTTAAACATTTCAAATTCTTAATTAAACACCTCAAAAGTAATCTTTGTACAAAATTTACACATTAAATAGGAATTTTTACTCATTCCCTATATAACGAATTTTTTACTGGAACAATGGATTTCGTTATATAGAGACTCGGCTGTATTTCTGAATAAGGGATCATAACAATAAAAATTCATATCAAGTCTATGGATATTTATATCTCCCTGTAATGTATTCTTTAATTATACTTTTCTGCAGCAAAATTGTAATTGATATTCGTTAATGGTACTCTTGAAAGTATCTGAGCAAAAATAATTAAATGCAAGTTCTAAGATCATTAAGCGGAACTTTTCTGCTGTAAAGATAAATGCAACTTCCCTTCTTAAAAATGGAAATACATGCTCAAAATTAATACAATAAGGCCAATGCCAATTAATAGTAATGCTAAGGTTAAAAATTTAATATAAAATTTAAACCCTTTTTTATTATTATTATTATTATTGACATAACTGCAATTTTAATGTAATCAAATGATAATCATAAAAAATATTTAACTATTTTTAGTTCAACTGTATATATATATATAATTAAACTTTACAGTGAAAATATAAACAATTTTTGCAACAAATTTAGTCGAAAACAACTTTTATAAGTAAGTGAAAATCCATCTGTTTTATAATTTTCATTAATAAATATATTGAGAAAATTAATTATTTACTAACATGTATATTGAGAATCTAAAACTTAAAGTAAAATGTAGTTTTGGTTTAGTTTTAGACTTGACAGTTATATCAAAACTAAATATATGGGAAATGAAAATTATATATTATATGCGTTCAATTGTGGTGTCAGTTTGGTTAGAAACCAGGGTTGCCGGCTTTTTTTGGTTTTAACCACTTTAAAAAAGCTGGCTTTTATTGAAAAAAAGCCGGTTTTTATTTTTAAAAGTTGGTTTACAGCTAATTCGTTTTAGATTTGGATCAATTAATTTATAATACACTTATAAATATTTTCTACTGAGAAAATTATAAATTTCTATCAAATTTTCTCAAATATATAAGTCTTTATAACTGCTAGAAGGCAACTGTGAAGGCATTATGTCTGAAAAAATATATACACTGACGGAAAAAAAATCCCAACACCAAGAAAGACTTGTGTTAGATAAACGAAATTTGGTAGGCGTGTTTATACATCTGAAAGATGACATCAATTGAAATTTCGTGCTTCGTGCGTAAGTGTGGCGCTAGTTGTGCCACTAAGAATTTGCAGATCATGTTTACTTTAAATGCGTGCTGTAAAGTTCGTGGGCGTTATTTAGCTTCGAAATGTGACGTATTGAGTTGATGTTAGCCAAGAATGCCTTTAACAAGATGAAGAAGCCACTGGCAACAGCTCACCAAGTTGGAACGAGGTCGCAAAAATCAGGCTACGAGAAGGTGGATTTTTTTTCCGCGATATCGCAGAAAGACTTGGCTGGAATGTATCCACTGTGCATGATTGTTGGAAGCAGTGGTCAAGGGATGGTACTACCTCAAGAAGACCGGATTACAGGCGGCCACCTGGCACTCCTGAGAGGGAAGATCGCTGTATACGTAGTATATGTGATACGCTGTATATGTGGTACCAACTGCAGTTCGAATTTCTGCCACAGACGCAGTACGATGCGCCACAGGCGTGTGCCGAAAATGGCAATTTTCCCTCTCAGGAGTGTCACATGGCCACCTGGAACCTGGTCTTCTTGAGGCAGTACCATCCCCTGACCACTGCTTCCAACAATCATGCACAGTGGATACATTCCAGCCAAGTCTTCCTGTAATATCATGGAAAGAAAATCCACCTTCTCGTAGCCCGAATATGCGACCTCGTTCCAACTCGGTGAGCTATTGCCAGTGGCTTCTTCGTCTTTGTTAAAGGCATTCTTAGCCAACATAAACTCAATACGTCACATTTCGAAGCTAAATAACGCCCATGAACTTCACAGCATGCATTTAAAGTAAACCTGATCTGCAAGTTCTGAGTGGCGCTCCTAGCACTACACCTATGCGCGAAGCGCAAAATTTCAATCAATGCCATCTTTCAGATGTATAAACACGCCTACTAAATTCATTTATCTAACACAAGTCTTTCTTGGTGTTGGGATTTTTTTTCCCCCAGTGTATATATAAATATTGAAAAGAATATAAGTTAGACTCCAAAGAAAATAAATAAATAAATTTTGAAAAGCTTGTTGCTAAGCATATTCATGCATATGCTATTCATAATATTTTTAATAGTGAGAAATGTTGTTTTTATTAAGACTATGCATAATTTTAAATGTTTACTAGAAATAAAATAAGACTTGTATATTAATAACTCTTAAAATTAATAAAGTATGTAACTAAGTAACCATTGTCCTCTTTAATTTTATAAAGCTGTAAAAATGAAAAAATTCGGGGGGGGGGGGGGGGGGGGGGGTTAAGGGTCAATCAGTGTAAACCAGATAAAGTAGTTG